>SMDT01003164.1:0-270593 GCA_005392925.1 Aquilaria sinensis | reverse complement strand
AAGTTATTATTAGATAACATTTTCAATTTTTAACACTAAATTAAACAAAGTTTGGTTTTTCTCAGTTTTATGTAATATTATCAAAGTTATTGTTTTTTTTATTTTTTACTTAATGCTTTGAAAACGATATTGGTTTCCATCTGGTCCGTCTCAATTTCTATAATTTCATATTCTTTTACGTTAAAAAATGGGCTATTATTTCAGTGGATCGATCTTGAAATAAAGAGTGATTTATACAATTTGAGGTAAAAAAGGCACTAAACTTTTGACGGTGTGATGCATAGGATAAGTTAATTATCATGGTTATTGTATACATATGTGCAATTAGAGATAGAGATAATTTTCAACTTTACCCTTGCCCTAAATCAGTTTTGTTTTCCCAATGATGGCCGCCATTTTCGATTCTCTCTGGCCCTCTTTCTAGATGTCACCGAAGCTAACCCCTGGCTTCTGCTCCTACGCCAGCAACAAGAGAAGAGAGATTAGGAGCAGGAAGTGAAGGGAGAAGATCGAAACGTCGAAGAAGCAGTTGCCAGCGACGAAAGAAGAGAGATCGGGAGTGCAAAGTGAAGGGAGAAGATTGGAACGCTGTAGAAGCTGTTACCGGTGACAAGAAAAGAGAGATCGGGAGCGCGAAGTGAAGGGAGAAGATCGGAATACTAAAGAAGCAATCGCTGGCCAAGAAAATAGAGATTAGAGCTCGAAGATCCAGGAGCGGTGAGTGACAGACGAAGATCCAGGAGTGGCTGCGGCGAGCGACAATGAAGATCCAGGAGCGGTAGGTGACGAGGCTGTGGCAGACAGAGGCAGATGAATGAGCAGCAGATGAAGATTGTAGTAAAACTAGAACAAGAACAATAGTTTCGAATGTATATGTTCTGCTTGCTTTATTCATGATGAGTTTGCTCTGTTTTTATAAAGCTTACAGAAGGAATAACAGAGCATATCAAATTAACTAGATTTTCGGGATAACTTGAACGTTAAGTAACTAACTTATAACAAAACAAATCTTCTTCTGATTTTACTCAGCTACTTTGAATCATTCTTCCGACACTCCCCCTTGATTCAAAGTTGGTAATGTACAGCAAGCTTTGAAGTTCTTCAAAATTGTGCTGCGGCAATGCTTTTGTGAACATATCAGCAATTTGCTTTTCTGATATGCATAATTTTATCTTAATCTCTTTACTAGCAACCAACTCCCTTATAAAATGATGTTTTATTTTCATATGCTTTGTTCTTCCATGCATAACAGGGTTCTTTGTCAAAGTTATTGTGGATAGATTGTCACATAACAGTGGTGTTGCCTCTAGTTGTCTCTGATTCATATCACACAATATTCTTCGAATCCATACCCCTTGACAGGCTGCTGTAGTTGCTGCTACATATTCGGCTTCAATTGATGATAATGCTATAAAACTTTGTTTCTTTGATGTCCATGAAATCGCACCTGAGCCTAAGCTGAAACAATTCCCAGTAGTGCTTCTCCTATCATCTTGTGATCCAGCACAATCATTATTAGTATAACCTTTCAACAGAAGACTTGGAACCCGTAAGTACCATATTCCATAGTCTCTAGTTCCAGCTATGTATCTTAAAATTCTTTTTGCAACCCCAAAGTGATGTTGAGTAGGATAGTGCATATACCTCGACACCAATCCTGCAGAGAAAGTAATGTCTGGTCGCGTGTGAGAAAAATAAAGAAGTCATCCTACTAGACTTCTAAATCTTCTTGCCTCTATCATTTCAGTACCGTTTTGTGCCTGTAACTTTTCACTGGTGTTCATAGGAGTTGCAGTCACTTTGCAACTGCCCATGTTGAATTGCTTCAATAAATCAGCGACATACTTCTTCTGTGATACAAAAATCCCTTCTTCTGTTTGCTCCACTTCTAATCTTAGGAAGTAATGTAATTCTCCTAGGTCCGTCATCTCGAATTTTCTCACCATCGAATCCTTGAACTCTGAAATAAGCTGAGCAGAAGAACCTGTATTTATCATGTCATCAACATATAAGCTAACAAAGATGATGTCTTCAGTACCTTGTTTCTTCGGATATAACGTAGGTTCATTTGAGCTTCTTTGAAAGCCATTGGTTTAAAAGAAGTCATCGATTTTGCTATACCAAGCTCTAGGAGCTTGCTTCAATTTGTATAAAGCTTTCTTAAGCTTGTACACTTTGTGTTCTTCTCCAGGTACTTCAAATCCTTCTGGTTGTTGCACAAACACTTCTTCATTTAGCTCTCCATTTAAGAATGCTGACTTAACATCAAACTGAAACACTTTTCATTGCTGTTGTGCTTCAAGTGCCAGAAGTATTATGATTGTTTCAAATCTTGCAATAGGAGAAAATGTCTCTTCAAAGTGGATTCCATGTTCATTAGTGTATCCATGAGTTATCAGCCTCACCTTATGCTTCTGTATGCTACCATCTGGATAGAACTTCGTCTTGAATATCCATTTGAGGCTGATCATTCTTTTTCCATGGGGTAGATCTGTTAGTTCCCATGTATTGTTTCTCTCGATGGCTACTCTTTCATCCTGCATTGCCTCTTTCCAAACTTCATGTTCCAAGGCTTCTCTGGCACTTGCTAGCTCACCAGCAAATAAAGCATAAGTGGTTGCATACAGATCTCTTAATGACTTGGTCTTTTGTGAATGGAGCTTTGGTGACGATGCCGCTAACAAAGTTGAAGAGGATCTTGCTGGAGTGATTACTTGAGGTCATCTTGGCGATTTTCCAATCAGTTCTTCTCTCTGTACTTTGTCATTTTCCATGCTTAAGGTGGGTGTATCTTTTTTTGAAACTTCTTCCCAGCCCAGTTTTTCATAAAAAACAACATCATGACTAATGAAAAATGTTTTTGTTCTCAGGATCAAGCAATCGATATGCTTTAAAAGTCAAGCTATAACCAATGAAAATATAGCGTTTGGATTTCTGGTCTAGTTTATGTCTACCAGTTTGAATCAAGGCATAATAGACACATCCAAAGATACGTAAATGACTTACAGATGGCTTTCACTGGTACCAGGCCTCATATGGCGTCATATTCCATACAGCTTTTGTAGGGGAGATATTTAACAAGTATATTGCTGTAGCTACAGCTTCTGCCCAGAAATCATCAGCAAGATTCTTGGTTTTCATCATAGAACGTGGCATTTCCACTACAGTTCTATTTTTCCTTTCTGCCACGCCATTTTGTTCGGGAGTATAGGGAGTAGTGAGCTATCTTTTGATACCTTGGTCTTCACAGAAAGCAGCAAACTCCTTGGAACAGAACTCTCCCCTTCGATCGGTTCTAAGCATCTTCAACTTATGACTGCTTTGTCTTTCAGCCAAGGCTTTGAACTTCTTGAAATGATCAAATGCTTTTGACTTCATTGTAAGAAAGTATACCCAACTCATCCTGGTATAATCATTAATGAAGAGAAGAAAATACTTACTTCCTGCATACGACGCTGTCCTCATAGGTCCACAAATGTCAGCATGAACTAACTCAAGTTTTTCTGTTGCCCATCTTGACTGTCCTCTAGGAAAGACTTTCCTTGTCTATTTGCCCAGTAGGCATCCTTCACATGCATGCTCAAGGTTTTCAATGATTTGTAATCCTACCACCATCTCCTTGTTGGCTAGTAACTGTAATCCTTTAACATGTAGGTGACCATAACATTGATGCCATACTTCTGATTCATGAGACCTGCTACTCATAAACGCATTATCCTTATTGCACAAAAAATGAACAGGGAACATTTTGTTATCTGTCATCTGGGCTTTTAGCACAACTTCACCAGAGCTTGTTTTTGCAACACATGCTCCTTTTTCAAACAGAACAATGTATCCGTTTTCAACAAGCTGCCCAACGCTAATTAAGTTATGAGCCAAACCTGGTGCAAAATGCACATTGCTGATCAGTTTTTCTTTTCCACTAGCATTGACAGCCATAGTTCCCTTGCCTTCGATTTAAACCTGTTTGTCATTCCCAAGTCTCACCTGAGACTTGTGTGTTTCATCCAACTCTTTGAACTTCATTTTTTCTCCTATTAGGTGGTTAGAGCATGAACTATCAAGATACCAAATTTCTTTAAAGGAAGATTGTGGGCTTACGTAAGTCATGAACAGGTAGTCGTCTTCTGACTGTTCAGCAAACTTTGCCTGATCGTTTTTGCTCCGGCATACTTTCTCTTTGTGACCAAATTTTTTGCAGTAGGTGCATTGAACAGGATTGCTCCTACCACGCCCTCTTCCTTTGAAAGTGCTGTGACTCTGACCTTTGTTTTGGTAGAACTTTTCTCGCTCTCCTTGGACCTGAAATGCTTGCTTTTCTTCTCAAGCTGTACTTCTGTTAATTCTCTCATAAGCTTGCAATGAACCCTTGAGTTCATCACTGTCATTATTGACAGATCCTTTGACTCTTTTATGGCAGCAACCACATGGTCGAACTTTGGAGTCAGACTTCTCAAGATCTTTGCAACAATAATTTTGTTAATGACTTTATCTCCATATGCACGCATCTGACTGACAATGAAGGAGACACGAGCAAGATATTTTTGCACCGGTTCATTGTTTTTCGTGTTTGCTATTTCAAAATCTCTTCTTAAGAATTGTAACTTGACTGTGATCACTTTTGCTGAACCTTGATATTCAATCTTAAGGATGTTCCATGCCTGCTTGGCTATGGTGACAGCAGCTATTCTTGCAAAAATAGCTTTTTCAACTGCTTGTTGAATGAAGAACAAAGCTTTTGCATCTTTCTTGGTGACTTCCTTGCTCATTGCTTCAGTACTGGAGCTTTTTTTCAGGATAGCCAGACTCTACAAAATCCCATAAATCCTGAGACTTGAAGAGTGTTTTCATCTTTATGCTATAATATTCATACGAGTCACCTTTGAAAACTAGAATTTGTGGCTTTGTGACATTTGCTGCAGAGTTGTTGGATGTCATCATACTCTCAATTGTTGAAGCCTAGGTTAGAACTTGGCTCTGATACCACAATGTAGTAAAACTAGAACAAGAACAATAGTTTTGAATGTATATGTTCTGCTTGCTTTATTCATGATGAGTTTGCTCTGTTTTTGTAGAGTTTATAGAAGGAATAACAGAGCATATCAAATTAACTAGATTTTCGGGATAACTTGAACGTTAAGTAACTAACTTATAACAGAACAAATCATCTCTTGATTTTACTCAGCTACTTTGAATCATTCTTCCAACAAAGATCTAGGAGCGGTAAAGAAACGGTGAGAAATAGCAACCGGATGAGAAGAAAGAGGAAATTAGGAAATTGCCGACAAAGAAACGGTCGGAAATTACCTTCCAAAAATTTCCAGGAAAATACAAGCAAAATTATTTATTTTTATATCTTTATTTACACCTTTGTATTTTTGTTAAGCCACATTTACAAATTCATTTAGACGCTTTGTCTTTTTCTTTTAGACATTTTTAAATTTGAAAATAATAAATTTTTTATATGTTATTGTATAGTCATTTTTATATATAGCATCAAACACTTTTATATATTTATCCATATATTTTTATTTATTACTTCAGATACTTTTACTTTTAAGATTATAAAATTATTTACATATTTCCTTAGACATTTTTACCTATTGTTATAGACGTTTTAAAATATTTTATTGAAACACTTTTACATATTATTTTGGAGAAGAACAAATGGTTTTTATATTATGTATAGAGAACCAATTACCTGCACATTATTTCAGACATTTATACATACTTATTCAGACACTTTTACCAATTTATTTAGACACTTTTCATATTTGCCTACGACATTTATGAAGATAATTTCTATGTACATTTTACTTGAGGATGCCCTGTAGTGGCCTAAAAGCGAAAATGGAAGGATATGTAAGATCTAAAGATGAACAACAACTGCAAGATCTAAAGGAGCACAGCCATACTTTTAATGGCAGTCCAGCACCGGCACCGGCTACAGTGGCAACGATGGTGACAGTAGCAGCAGAGGCAAGACTGAGGCACGTAAAAAATAAATAATCTGGACATTATTTCAGACATATATATATATATATGTTCAGACACCTTCCCCAATTTCTTTGGACACTTTACACATTTGTTTTTTACACTTATGCAGATGCGAGTAATGACAGGAGATCTGGTGGTGGCAGCAGTGACGGCAGCAACCGCCATGGTGGAGGGTGGGGGGGGAATGTAGTAGGATTTCTAAAAGGAGAGAAAGAGAGTTTTGGTGAAGGTAATTTTGTTAATTTTTTTTATGGATGTGGATTATATGTAGAGAGTTAAGAGTAGATTAGTATGTCTAACTAGACATAGGTGTATAATATAATAACTATAAGTTTATATATCTCCATGGATGCTATATTCACATTAAAGAAACAATTATTTGTGACAAAATTTTAATATTTCTAGAGTAAAAAGAAAAAAAATAAAAATAAATATTTTATAGACAAAAATATTAAAATTGCTTTTGAAACACGCTGATATTGTCTTTTAACTTAGACACAACAACTTTTGAAATAAAATGTATTTCACATTGAACATAGATATCAATCTATATAATTATTTGATGAGCTAACTATTAAAGGGTAAAATTCAGAAAGAAGTTATTAACTTATTAGCAGATTCATTTAAGGCCGAAGGATATAAAATAATCCAAAAAAGGCCTAAAACAAAGGGACATGATCTCTTGCCTAGGTTTCTCATTTGAACATATTTCTAGTTTAACATTTTCATCCATTGACATATTTTTTATTTGATGATTCATATTTAGCTTCACATATTTGAGGGTTTTCATACTTAGTTAAACTTACGTACTTTATGATGGTCCTAGTGTATATTTTTCACCATGTTAGGTAACAAATGCAATAAACTAAAACAACAAATGCAAAAAGGGAAAAAATGCATAAGGGAAAGATTAATTAACAAAGGATTTTTGCCAAATTGATACCTAAAAAAGAATATAGCATTACAATTTCAACAATAATCTAAACTTAAATAATAATAATAATAATAATAATAATAATAATTTCTCTTGTTGTTCTGCCGAAGGGATACTTCTTTTACTTAGAAGATCTGGAATGTGTGTATGGATTTTTCTGATATGTCTGGACTTTGTTCCAGTCTTGAGAAAACCATCATTTTTCTTGGTGGGGTTGATAGGGTTCCTCAAGAGCTGATTATTCACCATTTTACTTTTCAGCTTAGGATTTCCCTTTTTTTCTATTTAGATGTTCCTATAGGCTATGCTTGCTTGAAGATCGGTGATTATTCCTGGCTGATTGACAAGATAACAGAGAGATTGGATTAATGGAGCTCTAGATTGCTGTCTCGAGTTGGGAAATTGAGGCTAATTCATTCTGTTGTTTAGAATATTCATGCTAACTAGTTAGCTATTTTTGTTCTATCTATGTCTGTTTTTAATGGTATTGAAGCAAAGTATAGAGCCTTTATATGGGGAAGGAAAAGTGGAGATCACAAGACTTGGGTGCCTATTGCTTGGAGCAAGCTAGTGGTTCTTAAGGCGGAGGGAGGCCCGGGGCTTATTCAATTGAAAATCTGGAACTATACCCTTATTTTGAAGCTATTATGGCCCATTCATTAATGGAAAGAGTCCCTTTGGATCCAGTGGGTGCATAGTTATCATATGAAAGGCCAGGATATTTGGGCTGTTCAGAAAAAAAAAAAAACTACCAATGCTTGGATTTGGTAGAGTTTGTTAAGGATTTAAGACCTGGTAAGTCTAAACTCTTATATTCATTATATTATTAAATTCAAATGTCTTTACTGTTTCTGTCAAAAGAAGTTTTATGAGACTTTATGGGCCAAACGTCCTAAATGCTCTTGGTATAAGCTTTGCTGGAAAAGCATGGCCATCCGTAAGCATAGTTTCCCCGCTTGGCAAGCCCTTAATGGTAGTTTGAAGAATTTGGACTAGCTGAAAAGCTAGGGTTTCCAACTTGCTAATTGATGTGTGTTATGTGAAAATCAAGAAGAGAATGTTGCTCACACTACTAAAAAAACAGGTTTTTCCAATGGCCATTACCAATGTGTATGCGTTGGTAAATTCAAAATTACCAACATGTACGTGTTGGAAGACAACTGCTAGTAAATTGATTGTTGGAAATTAGATTTGCTACATTTGAGCCATTGGTAATTTGCTACGCTTGCACGTTAGTAATTCAGCCATTGGTAAATTACCAATAGTCTAAGAGCACAAGAAGTTTCCAACGGTCTAAGCTTTTTCCAACACACACAAGTTGGTAATTTACTACCAACGGCCTAACGCGTTGGTAAATTATCAACTCATGAGCATTGGAAAATGCTTAGGTAGTTGGTAAATTTACCAACTTGTAGCCGTTGGAAAATGCTTAGGAAGTTGGTAAATTTACCAACTCGTGAGCATTGGTAAATGCTTAGGCAGTTGGTAAATTTACTAATGCGTAAAGCTGTTGGTAAATTTACCAACGGCTTTAGACATTGGTAAACATGTATAAGGCCAACATGATTGCGGATGCTATGTTTCCGTCATTTCCCGAATTCAGTATTCCAATCTACGTGTTCCTCCAAGCTTGTTCACCATCAAATTTATGAGTGCACAGAAGAAATATAAATTCAATATCAATAAATCTGCATCTCAAGCTCATCCATACATCATAATACGAACAAGGAGTTCATAAGTCTCCATCATATCATACAAGCGCCCATAATGTAACATCTCATAAAGTTGTTCTCAGTCTCAAAAAGTTCATAAGTCTAAAGTCTAAAAAATTGTTATCCAAGTCTTATAACACAGGACTCACATGATGATGTACCTATGCCCGATGGTAATCAAGTTCACTGCTCAGTATTTGAGTCCGACTCATTGGTATACTATGGAACCGGCTGAGGCGAGGGGCAGGGAAGGTTTAGCGAACGACAAATAAGCTCCAACTAAGCCTGGTTAGCATCCAAGGTGACCCTATTGGTGTCCATTTCTGGTCTTTGTCTTCTTTTGAGTCGCTCCAGCTTCTTCTTGTACTCGGCATCTCTTCGGGCAATCTCATTTTCCATCATCTTTTGTACCTGCTCATTCAATTGTGGTGTCTATGTGACATCAATAGGTGGGAGCCCACCAGGCATTCAGCGTCGTGGAAGAACGCGCTGCTCTGATCCCAATCCGAAACACGTCCTATTCTTTTCCCACCAGATGTAGTACTAATGATGGCAGCTTCATCAATATCTTGTGGAGGCTGTACTCCTTTTTGTTGCTGTTTGCTTTTCAATCTCAGCACTAACCCAATCTTACAGAAATATGTTAACCCATTTGAATTAGTCATATGTGGTTATCACAAGTTTCAGTTAAGAGTAGTAGGAAAAGGAAGTCATTATACTTACAGCAACTTCTTCAGAGCACTTACTAACGTATTGCCCATTTTTCATTTTATGTGTCACCTGAAGGACTTTGAACAAGCCGCGGTCCTTCTTCTCTGGATCTCTTTCTCTCAAATAGAATATTAATTCAGAGTAATGTCTGTAATTGGTTATTAATAAGCGTAAATGTAAAGTATATGAACAGGCATGAGTTACCATTTGATCTCGATGTGCAAACATCGAGATTGACATATATTGCACTACACGATCTAGACTGAGAATTATCATCACTAACAGATGCTTGGACTGCTTTTAACATAGCAAATTTTTGTAGAAACTTCGGACTAGCCCAATATGCCATCATTTCTGCATATGTATTATCAAACATGAAATTTGCCTTCGCTCGATGTTTGACAGGATCCTGCACAAGCTTAACGTCTGCCATACTGCATTGGTAGTACTGTGCCATATTCGGTACACCTAATTATGGTGTTCTGGGTCCTACTCATAGATCTTCTACAAATGGTAATACATTGTTTGAAATTATTATATGACACATAAATGATAGTTACCTAAAAAATGCACCACAAATATTGAATGTCCGATGTAGAGACATGTGTCCAATTAGGATATGGATTGAAATGTGTGGTGAAGCATGGTGTGACCAACCGTGTCGCTCTAGGTGGAAAGAATCTGCAAAGTGAAAATGATGCATGACAATCGGAATTATATGTATAAAAGGTTTGTTCTAAGTTTACCCACACAATTTTTACGTTACTAATAGTTTGTAGGATGTTCATTACTTATATATTGCCATGAGGCATAATCTTCAGCCAAGGTCGGGTTGGTGCTTGTGACACTGATGGTGGAACATCTGCAATATGCATGTCAAACTCTAAGGCCAGAGAATGCATCGTCTGAGGGTGATTAACATGTGTCTGTCAGGCGCCATGTAGAGATGGAGTGTCTCCACCTTTGCCCGAATGGTGTGCATGTGACCGGTCATGAGTAGTTGGCACTGACGTGTCCTGTGTCTTTGGAACTGCATCAACATGCAGTCGGGAAAAAGAACCTATCCTCTATTGTCGAGAAATTGAAGTCTGCAAGACCTTTTTTAATTGTGCAAAAGTTCCCTTCCAAGGTCAGCGCCTGTAGGTGTTATCTCCTTTTAGTGTCATCTGTAGTAAATAACAATTCATTAAAGACATAACGTAATTATATGGAGAACATATAATGAATTATCTTTTATTTTCATCAAATTACCAAATATGTTTATTTATAAACATTTATAACTCGAGTTCGACACCGGCACAATCATTGTCATCTTTATTGACCCGACCCACTGCTTGCACTATCTTCAAACTCCCCATTTTCATCCCTATCAGTTCTATCGGATTCAAAGTCCTCTTCATCATCATCTATTTTGTTATTAGTAGCCCCGTCATTTTCAAGATCATCATCATTGTCGTTCACATCCATGCTTTGAAACTCTTCTTTAATATTATCACCTAATCCTGGGTTAGTTAACTCCTCAATAGGGTCATCCTCAATGACATGATTTGTATGGCCTCAATTTTCTTGATAAACATCATCATTGTCTACAATTTCGTATTGGACGATACGTCTAGGTTTTATCTTAAGCACAGCAGACCATCAATTTTTTTCACGGGATTTTGTTGAATATGGTGTGTGGTACACTTGATTGGCCTATTTAAGTGTGATTGGTTTGACCCTACACCTGATTGTGGAACTCAGATTCATAAATATTTTAAGTTAGTCGACGTCCATGATGCTCGGTGATATCGAAAGTTCAATCCATTTGTACATTTTTGACAAACATGCTATGCATTATATAAGGATGGTAAAGATGGTTAGTCATATGAGTAATGTTGGGCTTCAAAATATAATAAGTCAATATGGAATGAAATCATACTTACTTGAGATATGGCCTGATCTCAGCACAGTTTAATAAAACGTAGGTGGTGGCAACTCTCAGTTCATTGTCTGTTAGGAATTTATTTCTAGATGCACCATATGGACGACCCGGGAAGTTGAATATGAACCACAACTCCCCATTAAAGGGGACAGGACTGCTAACATCATTTTGAGGAACTCTGTTCCCCATACACGGGACATGGGATTCAAAATAATGGGAGCAAAAGATGGAAGTCTCCTCTATAAGGTATGCTTTATAAATCGATCCCTCAATAAAAACAGTATTAGAAACCTTCATTTTCAGGTCATGCATGCACTGCTTAAAGTTGTACATACACCGATATTGAATAGGTCTTCCAACCCTTACTTTATATGACAAGTGAACTGGCAGATGCTTCATGATATCAAAAAATCCAGGAGGAAAAAATTTTCTCAAGCTTATACTGGATAATTGGAATATTACCCTCTAACTCCAACAAGTGATTAGTCTCCAGCTCTAGAGAGTACAAATCTGAAGAATATGCTTAACTCAGTTAATGGTTTCCATATATTCTCGGGAAGCACCTGAAAGGCAATGAGGAGAAGGCGTTGCATCATCACATGACAATCATAACTTTTCATGCCATACATAGTGCTACCAGAACTATCAACACATCTGCTAAGATTGGATGCATACCCATCTGGGAGTCGTAGAGATTTAACTCAAGTAAGAACATCCTGCCTTTGGTTAACATCGAATGTGAACCGGGCCTTAGGTTTGAATAAACGCCCACTGTTAAGAGCAACCATGTTTAACTCTGATCGATTACAGTAAATCTCAAAATCCTTCTGTGCCTTAACATTGTCTTTCATTTTGTTCTTAAAATCCATAAAGGTATTCCAGATATTCTTAAACACATTTTTCTCAATATGCATGACATCTAGATTATGGCAGATTAAGTTCATCCCCTAGTAAAACAACTCCCAGAAAATGCTCCGCTTCATTTAATTGTGAGATTTCCTATAATCACGGGGCCGTTGTTGTAGCTTATTCATAAACAGTAGTGGAAGGAATGAGATTTGTTCAAATATCGCTTCACCTGACTGACGTTCAGGAGACAATGAAGTCTCTGATTTGCCCTTTTTAAAACATAACTTATTTCTTCTATATGGATGGGCAGTTGGAAGAAATTGTAGATGACAGTCAAAGTATGAAGTTTTCCCACCATGCTTAAGTTGGAAAACCTTACATTGGCCTATACAAATTGGGTAAGAAAATCGACCATGCGTCATCTATCCTGAAAGCATGCCATAAGCCAGAAAATCATTTATGGTCCACAGTAATGTAGCTCGAAGGACAAAAATTTCTTTCAGTGACACATCCCATGTTTGGATGCCATTGTCCTACAAATGTTTTAGTTCTTCTATTAGAGGTTGTAAATAAACATCAATATTTTGACGAGGGATACGTGGACCTATAATGAACAAGGAAAGGAAAATGTATGGTTTGTTCATGCACATCCAAGGAGGCAAGTTATATGGAGTGAAGATAATAGACAATAAAGAGTACTGCTTTCCAGATGCTCCAAAAGGGGCAAATCCATCGGCACACGACCTTAGCTGGATATTTTGTGGTTTAAAAGCAAACCATGGGTAGGTGCAATCAAAATGCTTCCAAACTTCACCGTCAGATGAATGTTTCAAAACACCTAGGATTGGTCGTTGCTCTTTGTGCCAAATAGGCGCTGCAGACGAGGGATTAGTAATAAATGATGCATGGTTTTCTATGGTCAATCTTTACCCCTTTCTCCCTTTTTTCGGCTTATACCTCTTAGCATTACAAAACTTATAGGTTTGAGAATTAGTTTCTTCTTTCCAGAACAACATGTAGTCATTAACACAGGCGTCAATCTTAAAGTGAGATAGACCCAACTGTGAAACTCATTTCTTTGTCTCATACCAATTCAATGGCATCTTATTATTTATAAGTTGAATCTTCTTCATCAATTAGGCAATGCCATGATAACAGGCCCATGAAATGTAATACTCCGACTTAATGTTCAAGAGATGGACAGCAGCAGATAACTCATAATGATTATGTCACCCATACCATAAAGGAATTGAAGCCAAATTCAAAAAGGTCGAAGAATTGTTGTGCACTTTCATTAGGCTGCTCATCCATGTGGAAAGGACTTTGATGGTAATTAGGCCCAATGGCGTCCATGACCATCCTTTCAAATGGGTTTGTTGAAAACCGTAATCAAAGTCATCAAATCCACGCGCTTCTTTATGTGTATCTGATGTATCACTAAACGGCTCATGGTATTCAAGTAAAAAGACATGAACCCCCACTTGTAAGATGAAACTTTAATTATTATAATTTTCCTATTTTTTGGTCTGGTCCTGGTCGATTCGACTTTAATCAGTTTTTTTTACTTCCTTTTATTTTTCTATCTTTATTAAGTTAATAATTAAATTGTTAATTGATTAACATATTAAACATAGTTTTATGTTTTGATCATTTTTTATCATTATTGATGAATTAAGTTTTGTAGCATTAATTGTTTACTTCAAGCTCTATAGTTTAATAAAGTAATTTGGCCAATAACTGTTAAAATTAAAAGTAAATTTTTGAAGATAAATTTTTTATTAATATTAAAATTTAGAGTTTGAGTTAATAAGAAATGAAAATTTTTAGTGAATTATTTTTTAATTAAAAAAATATTTGTTGTTTTGAAGCACATACCGTATTTTCACTACTAAAAAAACAGAAAATTCCAACTGCCATTATTTCCAACGGCCTAACAGTTGGAAATTTCCAGCTGCCAAAACCGTTGGAGGGAACACAACACTTTTTCCAACGGCTTAGCCGTTGGAACTATTACACCATTAAGTTTAGGATTATATATATAATAAGCCGTTGGAAAAATATAGTATGGGGATAACTAATGTGATTTTTTGCAATATATATATATCCAATGGCTAAAAATATATCATGGGATAATTAATGTGATTTTTTGCAAATTATATATATATATATATATAATTTTTGCAAATTATATATATATATATATATAATATTTCCAACGGCTTCAGTCGTTGGAAAATATCTAGTATGAGTTACAAATAATGTGATTTTTTTGCAAATTAAGGTGGATAATATTTCCAACGGCTGAAGCCATTGGAAAATATCTAATATGAGTTACAAATAATGTGATTTTTTTGCAAATTAGGGTGGATAATATTTCCAACGGCTTTAGCCGTTGGAAAATAGTGGTTTTCGGTGAATTTAAATCAAATTGATTTACAAATTTAATGTCTCTATAATTTCCAATGGCTTTAGCCGTTGGAAAATATATGTTGGCTAAGTTTTCTAATTTCTTCAACGGCTTTTAACGATTGGAAGTAATTTCAGCAGTTTACGTGTTTTATTTCCAACGGCTTTAACCGTTGGAAAAAATAGTGCATATAATATTTGTATTGTCAATGTTTCCAACGGCTTAGGCCATTGGAAAAATAATTAATGCATCTTGCAGCTTCCAACTGCTTCAACAGTTGGAATATTACTTTAATGAAATGAATTGTTTTGGTTATTTTTTTCCAACTGCTATGGCCGTTAGAAAATTCTAATTTAAATTCCCCCCCCCCCAGGCAGTCGTCTTCTTCTTCGTTGCTCTTTGGGTTCGTCTCTCTCATCTGTGGTCGTTTCTTCCTCCCACACGCATACACAGCACCTTCGTATCTTCGATTAAGGGCTTAAATGGCTTTCTCGAGCTGGGTTTGACGTGGATCTGGTGTCATTTGTTTTGATTTGTAGGTTAGTTTGATTTGTTTTGATATTTTTTAATTTTTTTTCACGGATTTGCGTTCTTTGCTGTTCTTTGTTGATAATGGGTTGAAGATTTTGGTTGTTATGGCAGATTTGATGCTATTCCACGCATTTGAAGCAAGTAAATTGTCGAATTTGAGGTAAGTTTTGGTTTAATACATATTTTTAAATTTTTTTTCCCAAAAATTAGTTAAAATCAGGATTATTTCATGGTATTTTGGTTTGAAATATGTGAAATGTTGAGAATTGTAGTTGTTGATGGTTGGATGTGAAGTACTTGGGTTACCCATTACAATTTCACATTTATGTCCATTTTCTTATTTTTTTTTTTCTTAATTTCAGGAATAATTAAAAAATAAAAAATAAATAGTTTTAATTAACTTGCTTAGGTAGTATATTTATGTGTGAAATTAGTTAGTATTATTAAAAATAGTTAATAATTAGTTTTAAGTAAATTGCTTAGGTAGTATATTTATGTGTAAAATTAGTTAGTATATTTAAAAATAATAAATAATTAGTTTTAAGTAAATTGTTTAGGTAGTATATTTATGTGTGAAATTAGTTAGTATAATCCTTATTTCGTTTCCTAATTAGTTTTCCGTCCCTTGTTTCGGTAGTATTTTTATCTGTGTCCCCTTAGTTATTATCTTTCCCCCCTCCTCCATAATTCGTTTGCCGTCCCTTGTTTAGGTCCTCTCTTTCTGTGTGCCCTTCGTTAGTCTCCTTAAAAATCGTTCCTCCTTCGTTTTCCGTCCCTTGTTTAGGTCGTCTTTTTCTGTGTCCCCTGCGCTCGTCTCTTTGCCCCCTAATCCCTCCTTCGTTTTGCCGTCCCTTGTTTTCGGTCCTCTCTTTATGTGTCCCCTTCGTTCGTCTCCTTCCCCCTAGTTCCTCCTTCTTTTTCCTTCCCTTGTTTCGGTCGTCTTTTCCCTGTGTCCCCTTCCGTTCGTCTCTATTTCCCCCTCCTCCTTCCTTCGTGCTCCCTTCCCTTGTTTCGGTAGTCTATTTCTGTGTGCCCTTCGTTCGTCTCTTTCCCCCTCCTCCTTCCTTCGTTTTAAGTCCCTTGTGTCGGTCGTCTTTTTATGTGTCCCCTTCGTTCGTCTCTTTCCCCCTCGGCCCTCCTTAGTTTTCCGTCCCTTTTTTTCGGTCGTCTCTTTCTGTGTGCCCTTCGTTAGTCTCTTTCCCCCTCCTCCTTCCTTCTTTTTCTGTCCCTTCTTTCGGTCGTGTGCCCTTAGTTCGTCTCTTTCCGCCTCGCCCCTCCTTCGTTTTAAGTCCCTTGTTTCTGTCGTCTCTTTGTGTGTGCCCTTAGTTCGTCTCTTTCTCCCTCGGAAATCCTTAGTTTTAAGTCCCTTTGTTTAGCTCGTATATTTATGTGTGAAAGTAGTTAGTATATTTAAAAATATCCTCCTTTAGTTTGAAGTCAATTGTTTAGGTAATATATTTTTTTAGTACATACAATGTTTAATTGGATTTATTCTTACAATGTTTTAAGAATTGGAATTAATATAAAGGTACAAAATATTTCTATTTAAATAAGTTTATTTGATTAAGTTTGACCTTGAATATAAAATATGTCAATAATAATAATAATAATAATAATAATAATAATAATAATAATAATAATAATAATAATAATAATAATAATAATAATAATAATAATAATAATATTAATATTAATAATTATTTTTATTTTAATAATAATAGCAATAATATATAATACTTGAAAGAATAATAATTATTCTAAGAGTAGTAGTGAAGTAATAGTAATAATAATAATTATTATTATTATAATTATACTAATAATCATTCCAATAAGAGTAATAATAATTATAATATAATAATAATAATATAACAATTGAAAGAATAAATATTATTCTAAGAGTAGTAGTAAAGTAATAGTAATAATAATAATTATTATTATTATAATTATACTAATAATAAATCCAATAAGAATAATAATAATAATAATAATAAATAATAATAATAATAATAATAATAATAATAATAATAATAATAATAATAATAATAATAATAATAATATTAACAATAGTAGTAGTAGTAGTACTAGTAATAGTAATAATAACAATTATTATTATTACAATTATACTAATAAAAAATCCAATAAGAGTAATAATAATTATAATAATAATAATTATAATAATTATAATAGTATTAATATATAATAATTGAAAGAATAAATATTATTCTAAGAGTAGTAGTAAAGTAATAGTAATAATAATAATAATAATTATTATTATAATTATACTAATATAATAATAAATCCATAAGAATAATAATAATTAATTATAATAATAATAAGAATAATAATTTTAATATTGACATTATTAGTAGTAGTCCTAGTTGTCGTAGTAGTAATAAGGCTTCTTATTCTTCTTATTATTATTATTATTATTATTATTATTATTATTATTATTATTATTATTATGATATTAATAATAAATCCAATAAGAGTAATAATAATAATAATAATTAATAATAATAATTAATAATAATATTTATAATATTAACAATAGTAGTTTGTAGTAGTACTACTAATAGTAATAATAATAATAATAATAATAATTATTATTATAATAATAATAATAATAAATCCAATAAGAATCATCTATTATCCTCCTTCTAATACAATATAATGAATTATATATAATAATTGAAAGAATAAATATTATTCTAAGAGTAGTAGTAAAGTAATAGTTATAATAAGAGTAGTAGTAATAGTAATTATATGGATAAAATATTTATATGTAATAGTAATACATGCGATTTGTGGGTTTAATTTTTTTATATGATTTAATTTACGAAATTAATTTTATGTGTTCATGCTTTCATAAATATCATAAAGGTAAATATATAATTTCCATTGGTAGGCCTCCATGGATCAAGAACGTAGTTGGATGTATAATAGTCATTATTTACCTGGTCGAGTTGGGTACAAAGAGGAGTGGGAGACAGGGGTTGAGCAGTTCATAACATTTGCCTGTAGTAACCCAGGTCATATGGATGGAAATAAAATACGTTGCCCGTGTAGGAGATGTAAAAATTTGAGGTTTAAGGATTGTGATGACGTTAGAGTTCATCTATACAAATGGGGTTTCATTCCTTATTACACCAACTAGACAGCTCATGGGGAGCCATTTAATGAGCCTCCGCATCAGCCGTTTGATAATTGTGATTGGTATGAGCATGCTGAGTTTAGTTCAAATGTAAACCCATATGCTCGAATGATATTTGATGCAGCGGGACCAAGTACCCATCAGAATTTCACTGAAGTGAATGAAGAACCTAATGAAGGTTTTAGACGGTTTTCTGATTTACTGTACTCCGCTAGTACACCTCTTTGGGATGGATGTGATAAGCATTCTGAGTTGTCTGCTGCAGTTCGATTGTTAAACCTTAAAGCAGAATATCACATACCAAGAGGGTGTTATGATGGTATCGCGGCCTTGATTAAAGAGACACAGCCAAGTGACAGCAAGATGCCATCCAATTGGTATGAGACGAAGAAATTAGTTTCACAACTTAGTCTTGCCCATCTTAAAATTGATGCTTGTGTTAACGACTGCATGTTGTTTTGGAATAATGATGAAGATGGTTCACAATGCAAGTTTTGTGGTGAATCTCGGTTTAAGCCGAGAAAAGCTGGGCGGGGTAAAGATAGAGCAAGAAAGACTATGCACTATTTACCACTCACTCCTTGCCTGCAGCGACTATATGCTTCACTTTCAACTGTAGAGCACATGAGGTGGCACAGTGAGCATCCATCCGACCCAAATGTTTTAAAACATCCTTTAAATGGAGAAGCATGGAAACATTTTGATTTCACGTACCTGTGGTTTGCGGCGGATGCCCAAAATGTTCGCTTTGGAGTTTGTTTTGATGGCTTTGTGCCTTTTGGAAACTCTGGTAAACAATACTCATGTTGGCCTGTCATTGTTACTCCGTATAATTTGCCTCCGTGGATGTGTATGAAGAAACCATATATGTTTTTGACTGCATTGATACCTGGCCCTCGAAGTCCACGTCAGAATATTGATGTGTATTTACAACCTCTTATTCATGAATTGAAGCAGCTATGGGAGGATGGGGTCGAAACATGGGATGTTTCACTTAAACAAAATTTTCAGCTCCGAGCTGCGGTTTTGTGGACCATAAATGACTTCCCGGCTTATGGGATGTTGTCAGGATGGATGACTCATGGGAGGTTATCTTGCCCTATTTGCATGGATGCTAGTAAAGCCTTCCAACTTGAGCACGGGAGGAAGACTTCATTCTTTGATTGTCATCGGCAATTTCTCGAGTTGGATCACCCATATAGAAGAAACAGAGTCACCTTTAAGAAAGGAAAAGTTGAGAAATCGTTGCCTCCTGAGCGTCTACCGCCTGAAACAATATTTGAACGTATCTCACATTTGCCTTCTGTAGTTCACAATGGCCAGGTTGTAACCATACCAGGTTATGGCAGAACTCATAATTGGACAAAACGAAGTATTTTCTGGGAGTTGCCGTATTGGAAGAGTAATTTAATCCGCCATAATTTGGATGTTATGCATATAGAGAAGAATGTGTTTGACAATATATGGAATACAGTGATGGATGTGACCAATAAAACTAAGGACAACGTGAAGGCTCATAAGGACCTGGAGATTCTGTGCAGTCGATCAGAGCTAAATTTAATTCCTCAAGGCGACGGCCGAGCATTTAAACCCAAAGCCACTTTTGCACTAAACAGACATCAGAGATATGATGTGCTGAATTGGGTTAAAACACTTAGACTCCCAGACGGCTATGCATCGAACCTTGGGAGGTGTGTTGACAGTAATGTAAGTCAGATGTCTGGTATGAAAAGCCATGATTGTCATGTAATGATGCAGAGGCTCCTTCCAATTGCACTTGAAGCAATTCCTGAAAATATTTGGAAACCGTTGACCGAGTTAAGCCAATTCTTCTGAGATTTATGCTCTCCAGAGTTAGATGTGAATCACATGGTCGATTTGGAAGCCAATATTCCTGTCATACTTTGTAAGTTTGAAAGAATTTTTCCACCGGCTTTTTTCGATTCGATGGAACATTTACCGGTTCACCTACCTTACGAAGCAAGGGTTGGAGGCCCCGTTCAATATAGGTGGATGTACAAATTTGAGCGTTGTATGCATGACCTCAAAATGAAAGTATCAAATAAGGCTCATGTTGAGGGTTCAATTTGTGAAGCATATCTAATTGAGGAGACCTCTACATTTTGCTCTCACTACTTTGAATCCCATATTCCACATATGGCAACTAGAGTACCTCGTAATGATGATGGCGGACAAGGACCATATGATGAATCGGTGTGGTCTATCTTTAGATACCCGGGTCGTCCATATGGTGTATCAAGATATCGATATCTTGATGACAATGAATTGAGGGTTGCTACTGCATATGTGTTACTGAATTGTAAGGAGGTGAAGCCGTACCTCGAGTAAGTGAAATAACACCTATTTTCTTAACAATACTCTATTAAGTAATAATACTTTTCTTCTTGTATACCCAACTCATCAAGTTTATGCTCCATCGACTTCTTTCTATATCTTGTAGTTTGTTTGTTGATGAAGTGCGTATGCATGCACCCAATATATAGATGTCAGACCTGGATGTCTACATTGAGAATAACTTTGAGACATGACTTAGAAACTATATAAGTTATCTACACTTAAATTTCTCCCATATTTTGCTTTTGAAAGGTAACACATATTCATAGTATCACTATGTCTAACTAGGTTAATGATGTGCGTAACATTATCACGGACTGCTTCCTGTGGGATGTTGCATGCGGGCCATCCCGTCGTGTTGAGAGTTGGCCTGTTTATTTCATAAATGGGTACAAGTTCCACATTAGCGACTGGGGTCGTGACAAAGCAACATTTAACAGTGGAGTATGTATAAGGACTAAAGGATCAAGTGAGGTTGAATATGATTTTTATGGGTTGTTAAAAGAAATCATTCAACTTGAATATCCTGGCTGGCCACACAAAAATGTTGTGTTGTTTCGGTGTTCTTGGTTTGACCCTACTCCAGATCATGACCCTCGGGTTCATAAACAATATGGTATAGTTGAGGTTTGTGATGGGTGCCGATATAGGAAATTTGACCCGTTCATTCTTGCATCCCAAGCTGATCAAATTTACTACACCCTGTACCCAACAAAGTCACATGAAAAAACTGGTTGGTTAGCGGGTTTGAAAAGAAAACCTAGACGCATCGTTCATAATATGGTAAATGATGTCGAAGATGCATTTCAGGAAGAATTATTGCCCGATGTGAACAGCTCTCCCATAATTATGGATGACCCCATCGACAATTTAGCTGAAACAGGAGTATGGGAAGCTGTAGAAGATGACATGGCAATCAAGGAAGAAACATTGCTACATGACGATGAATCTGACAATGAGGAGACCATTGAAGGAAATGATGAAGAAGATGAATTTGAATCTGGGGATACTGATAGTGGCGAATCAGAGACAGAAACTGAGGACGATGTAGTCCATTGACAATAATGTAAACGTGCAATTACTTATAAAATGTAATGTGAACGTGGAGTAACTTTTAATATGTAAATACTAAGTCGTACTTCAAACTGGTGGGTGCAATATCACATAGCCTTTCTAGTTTTTTCAATGGTGTATGTTAGTTTTGTAAATTGTTGTTTGGGTTTTTAAAATAATGCAGATGCCACCTAAAGGAGATGCGACGTATACACGTCGGCCAAGGAAAGGCCTATTTCAGCAGATGAAAGAAGTATTAGCAGAACCAATTGCTAGACATGAAAGGGCAGGCCCATCGCATTCCCGTCATTCAGATTCACAGCCCTCGACAGAACAAACACCTGTTCCACATCCTCACCCTCGCACAGGTGATATTCGCATTGCTCCAGTCGGCCGTAGTGCTAGTCGATCTACTCCGGCCCCTGTAGTTTCACCCGATGGTGGGAATTCCAATGGTCAGTCAGCGGTATCCCAAGCCCCGATTCAGGCACGCTTACGGATAAGACCTCACGGAAACACGTAAGTAATGCACCCTTTTGAACCATAATAGTTTATTTAACATCAAGTATGTGAAGGCCCAGTAAAATGACAGTAATTAATTGTGTCGAAACATGCACTTCATGTAGCTTCATTCCATCAAGAGCAACACGGTTGGTGACTAGATGCTTTACCACACACTTCAAGGGACATCATGACTGGACAAGCGCAAGCCCAGCAGATATTCAAGCGTGGTGGCGCGTATTTGAGGTTTGCACTTTCTTATGACTATTTCAACTTTATCAACCATGTTGTGAACTATGCAAGCTACAATATTTTTTTTAACGTGCAGGGATTATGTGAGTGGGATCCAGCTCACCATAATGAGGTCTATCGTGTTTGGCATATGATGGCGGCTAATCATTAACGATGCACACTGGGTGACATCTGCCGAGAGAAAAATTCGGAAAAAGGGCGAACAATGGCATCTTTTATGACCGACGCACAGTATGCAGAAATGGAGGAATGGTGGGCTACAACGGAGTTTAACGAGCGATCGGCAAGGGGTAAGACAATGCGAGCTTCATCATCGCAGTCATCTAACTCCACAGGTGCATGCAGTGCTACTTATGCAAGAGGTTCGGTTTAAATTACTGAACATCGAGAACGAATGGTAAAATTATCATACTCTTTTACACAAAATTCAACTTACTTACGTTGTAATAAAATTAATGTTAGTACGTTTCCAATGTAGCGTGAGAAAGATCCGGAGAAGAGGGACCCTGGCTTGTTCAAGGTGATGCAGCAAACTCATAAGAAAAAGAGCGGGGAATACGTTAATAGGCGGAGTGAAGAAGTTGCGGTAATTATTTGAATACTCATTACAGCAAATATTTTTGATCTTGTTACTAATAAATTATCTTTACTTTTTAATGAAGGCAATAATAACTGCTGAAATTGAGGAAGCAATGCAGCAAATGGATGACGAAGGTGGCGCACCTGACATAGATGAGGTTGCGATCATGAGTGCAACTACTAGGGGCAGAAAGAAAGGGCGTGTATTTGGCCTTGGATCAGAACAACATGTTGTGCCTGGACGACGACGACCAGGGCTTACTCATGCAACAACCATTGATGTCACGCAGACTCCGGAGTTCACTGAACAAGTATAGTGAGTCGTAGCGGAGCAAACTGCACAACAAGCATCACATTATGAGCGGAAACTAGAGCGTCTGAAGAGGAGACAACGAGCTGAGCTCGAGTACATATGTAAGTCAATTGGCATTCCCCAGCCCGCGCCTCCTACAGATGATGATGATGCCTCGGGATCGGATTAATAATAGATCAGGTATATCATGCTACTATGTGTGTTTATTAACAAACAAACACTTAGTTGGAGAATGAAACCATATAATTTCTAATATAAATGTTTTTATGTGGAGTTATTCGTACATTTATATCATGAGTTAGTACTTTCAATTGTGTAGGTTTTTATGTCGTAATATATATATTTTTATGTAATTTCAGTCAAAAATTTGACTAAATACCATATAATTAACTGGAATATAACAGGTTAACGTTTAAACTAAACATTCAATTGAAATGAACAGCACAGGGATGAATAATATAAATAAAAAAAAAATTCTAACGGCTAAACTTTTAATATTGCCAAATTTCCAACTACCTAAGTAGTTGGAAAAAGGAGAATTTTCCAACTGCCCAGAGAATTTCCAACTGTCTCCAACTGCCCAGAGATTTTCCAACTGTCTTGGCAATTGGAGATTTTCCAACTGCTTAAGCAGTTGGAAGCCGTTGGAACACCAAAAAAATAAAATTATAATTACAGCCGTTGGAAATCATCCAACTGCTTATTTTCCAACAGTTGACAGTTGGAAATTTCAACTGCTAAGATCTGGGCCGTTGGAAGTAAAACTTCCAACGAATGGATTTCCAACTGTCAATTTTCCAACGGCTAGCAGTTGGAAACGTCAATTTTCCAACTGCCAGCCGTTGGAAATGGCAGTTGGAAAAAGGGTAATTTTTAGTAGTGTTTGTTTTACAGTGTTATATTTCAATTATTTCTAATCATTTTAATGATATAAATATAACATGAAAAGAATCAAACTCAAATTTGAAATAAATAGAAATTTTAATTGATTATTATGAATTTATTGATAATAAATTTTTATTTATTATTAAAATTTATTACAAAAAATATCTGCTATGATATGTGAGTCACCAAACCTCTCAATTGGTCCTCTTGACTTCCATTTTTTATATTTTTTATTTATTATCTTTAAAACAAAATCTTGGTAACCATGGTTTGTTTCTTTTATTTTTTTAATGAACAATAATGATTTTGTTTACCTTTTTTTTTATTTTTATTTTTTAAAACAAAACTTTAATCACTATAAGTTGTCTACTTTTTGGTATGGTTTGAGTTGATTCATTTTAGCCAACACTTTTATTTTTTTTCTTTTTTTTTCCCTTTATTATGTTAATGGTTAAGGTTTTAATTCTTGAAATCCTTGCATTTGCTTTCTTGACCTGAAGACCATTTTTCTATTTATTAATCATTAAACCCCACTTTTTTTTCTTCTATAAAAAAAATCCCTTACCTTTTCTCACTGAAATTACACTCTTTGTCGTATGTTATCAACTTATTCATATTGTTTCTCTATTCTAAAATAAAATTTAACCACCATAGTTTATCTTTTGATACTTGGAATTTTTTTTTGCTCTCTTAGTGCTAAAATTTTTCCTTGACTTTTTATTCCAGTACTTGCCTCTTTTTTTTTTTTCATTTTATGAATCTTTGTCCCTTCATCAATGATCATCATTGTTTATATTCATATTTAATGTTGACACGGATTAAATCGCCGCAACGCACAAGCACCATAAATCTCGTTACTTTACTATATTAGTTTAAACTCTCGATGACTACACATAACCTAAAATGAATTTTTTTAATCCGAATTTAGACTCTTACTACAAAAAATAAAAAGAAAGCTTATATTTTTTAATATTGATTTCAACTTTTATTATTTAAAATTTTTTTGAAAAATAATTTTAGTTTCAAAGATAAAAATGAAAAATAATAATATAATTTGCACAGATTTTAGTATCTTTGTCAAGAAAAATTGTTCAAACTTTTGTGAAACCAAGGGAATAGTTATTATTTTTTTTATTCCACGAGTGATCTCAATCTAATCCCCATGGATAGTTCGTTACTGTTGATTACCCTAAGAAAGAGAAAAGATCAGTTTTAGTCCTAAATATTTTTTTTCCAATATTTCTATTTAAATTCTAAAATTTTACAATTTTTTTTTAGTCCTAAAACTTGTAAATGTATAGACAGTTAATCCTAAACTGTTAGTCACTTGTTCTAGGGTTAATTTTAGGATCATTTTGTATATTTTAGGACTCAAATAAAAATTCACAAAGTTTTAGGACTTAAATAGAAAATTTGCAACAAATTTTGGATTAAAAGTTACCTTTCCCCATCTAAATTGAAAAATACAAGTTTTAAAAGATAAAAGATATCTCAAAATAAATATTTTTAGTCACTACAAATTAATATCCACCAAACTCATATAGAAATCAGAAGCTTATTCATCAGTTTTAAATTTTTTCAAAAGGATAATTGCTACTCATGATGGTTTCCCCAAACCCGAAAAGAATACTAATGAGACCTATTGAACAATAACCAATTTTATATGTCATGTATGATCCAAGCTAGGCAAACGTTGCATTAATTTAAACGATGACAATAAAGAAATCATCCACAAAATGCATTTTTTTTTATCAATTTGATGTATAAATAGAAAAAACATTGTATCTTCATTGAAAAATTTTGGAAAAAAAAATAAAAAATTTGTTCTTCTCACTTTAAGAAAATGGAGGTGCAATTTTGAAAAGTATTTGGAAAGAAAAAACAGTGAAAGACAACTTGTTATTTTCCAACAAGGTTTTGAAATGCCAAGAAACAAAAGCCGAGTGAAAGACCATATTCAATGCTAAATCTTTTGCAACTATTCTATTACGTCCTAAAACTTTGTAAATTTTTATTTAACTTTTAAAACTTTGCAATTTTCTATTTGAGTCCTTAAACTTGTAAAGCATGTAAATAGTTATATCTAAACTATTAGCAACTTGTTTTGGGGTTAACTTCAGTCTTTATAATTAACTATTTACATATTTTACAATTGTTAAGACTCAACAAAAATTTGTAAAATTTTAGAACTTGAATAAAAATTTATTAAAGATTTAGGATTGAAAGTGATATTTTTCCCCAAAAAACTTGTACATTAAGAAATTGCAAGAGACTTTGAACCTCTCTATGAGACTATGTCTCCATCCCAAGGGTCACAACCAGATCTAATTGTAATTTAGGTTGATGTTTATAGTTTGCATGTTTTCTCTTCTGATAGAGATGATGACAACTTTTTTTTTTTCAATCCATAACCTAGTTATTAAAAAAGATTTGAATTATATGACAGATAATAGACATTACAGATCAATCTAAGCTATCTGTAATAATTGTTATGTGCCACAGTTTAATTTCCCTTATTAAACGCGTGTGATGTTGTGCGTGTGACAATAATTTTTCCAATTTAATAACAGCAAGAGCAAGCGTGTGATAGGTGTTGACGGGTCAAAATTCATCATCTTTTAAACCAACTTTTGTCTGCCTCTTCACTTCTCCATGATCGAGGACGGGCGGTGTTGTGTTGTCTGCCTCTCCAGGTAAAAGTAATTTTAAAAGTTAGAAATTGAAATTTCTTATATTTATTTAACAGTAATTATAAATTCACGTAAAATAATTTCTTTACATTATTCCTATTATAAATTCAAGATGATATACACATTATTATTCCAATTAAATATATTGCAGTAATTTGAAATGTCTCAACTTGAGAAAAGAATATGTAAATAAATTTAAATGAAAATTAAGTACCAATTCATTTTAACTTGAGTCAACTGACTTATTTTTATTTGTATATCCTTTTTATCTAAAACTAATTTTATTTGAAAGCCAATATTATGTAGATGCAATAATCCATTTGAAAGTAAATTTTAATAATGTTATTAAATTTTTATGAATTTTTCTTTTTTAAGGCTTTCAACTAGAAAAATTTATAGAAATTCAGTAGTATTACAAAAATTGTATTTTCAATGAATTATTATAGCTATATAATATTAGTTTTTAATTGAAATTAGTTTTGGGTAAAGAAAATATAAAACTAAAAATAAATTATTTTGTAGTCAATTAACTTAAGTTAAAACAAACAGAGTGTAAATAGTGAGGAGAAAAGAAGCTTGGGTCAAAACAAATTAACTAATCATCTAGTACAATTTGAGATGCTGATTAATTATATATATTAATTATAGGGAAATTGTTAAGAAATGCTGATAAGTACATGACTCGGAATTCGGACCCACGTGATGCCATTAAGAGAAAAGCCCTCCGACCACATCATATTCATATGGTGTATGGTTTTGTAACTAACTAATTAAGATATTACTACTCAATTAATTAGCTCAGCTCAAGGGATCAAATCAATCGATGGCATAGCTAAAACCCTAGCTAGCTTCGGTCAAGATATATACTTTGAAGATCAATTTAAACGACACAAATTGATTAGTAACAATTTAAATATATAAATGTTCTAGCTAGCTAGTAAATTCTTCCTGATCTTAATTATTAATCAGTATTAATGGTTTTTCCCAATAAATAAAAATAGAGAGGTATGTTCTTTCTAACACAGAGGGGATCTATGAGGAATGCCTTTCCTTCGACTCATGCAGCTGGTAGCCATATTGTCCGCGGCCGACGACGACACTGCCTTATTATAATTATTGGCCGACCGCCCGCAGACGTAGAGGACGCCGCTCCTCTTCTTGCGGACGACCTCGGTGCAGGTGACGCTCATGTTGTCGGAGCCGGAGGAGGCAGAGGACCAGCTCATGCGCTCGTCGCCGTCGAGGACGGTGGAATGAGGGTTGTCGTCATCGGCGGGGTCCTGGGGGATGAGGTAGTCGGGACCCAGGGTCAAGGTGGTGCAAGTCCTCAAGAAGGGAGAGAGGTCCTTGTAGTGTTTGAGCACAAAGTCCACCTTGCAGCCCAGAGAGCAATGGATGAAAGGCTCCTGGAGGCTCCGGTCACAGGAAGTGCAATAGTTTCCAGCGCCCTTGAATTGCCTGTTCTGAGGCCTCTTCTTTATGAACACTACTTTTGCGCTGTTGATTGTGTAAGCCTGTACGTACGTTCATATATATCTTGTATTAATTTTTTAGCTTAATTATTAGAAATTAAAATCATTAAATATATAATTGATATATATATATATATGTGACCTGAACGCTGGAGCAGTCAATAAGCTTCTGGAGGTCCTCAAGGCGGACGACGTCATGATAAACGTAGCGTCGGACCTGAAGGAGGCGGTGGAGGCGGTGGGAGGGGATGCAGTGGGGGCAGATGCTGATGCAGCAGTCCAGGCAGTAGACGTTCTTCTCATTCTTCTTGGCATTCTCATGGTGGGAGCACCCCACAAAGAATTTCTCTGTGTACAGACTCTCCAACCATGCAGGCTTATAATTATTCCCCTACAAAACAATCATCATAATACATATATATTTATAATTCATTCAAATTACCCAAACCCGAAAATCAAACTCAATCATGAATTAATCAAATTTTAAGAGAAAACACTATAGATCTCTCTCTCTCTCTCTCTCTCTCTCTCTCTATATATATATATATATATATATATATGAATTAATTACAAACCATGATGATCAGATAGATGTATGTATGTATATAGCTAGCTAGCTGGGTAGAGCTAGCCCTTCTACCCCAGTTCTGTTGAATGAAGAAGTACGTAGTGATGAAGTGGGTGTGGCAGAATTAAGATGAAACTAGAAGAGAGATAGAGAGGGAGATCAGAGAGGAAAGGGTTTGGAAGATGGAGAGGATTTATGGAGGGAGGTTCACTGCTTCAAAGGGAGGGCAAAATTAAATTTATTCCTCGGAAGGATAGACAACATTTTGTCAATAAGGAACCAGTGGCTTATTATATGCATGTATATAGACATCTGTTTTAAATTGCTAATCAGAGAGAGGGAGAGAGAGAGAGATCAGATATGAGAGAAAATCAAAATTATAGAAATAAAACTAAAGAAATTAAGGAAAGATATGAGGAGAACGTGGGCGCTGTTCCCATGTCTCATACAAATGTTATATATATATATATATTCCCCTGCCCTTTAAACAACTCCTCCAATTCCTTGGCTTAAGAGCACCCTCCCGTCCCTCTACAATGGCTAATTAATTAATTAACTAAACAACCACTCCTTGAAACTCGAAACACCCCCCCCCCCCCCTCAAGGCCTTCATCATATTTGTATATACTACTTCGTTTCATTTGGTAATTTGATTGAGCCTTGCAAGAATAATTAATATCTCCGTAATTAGCTAGCTAGCTAGTTCTAATATTTCACTGAAGAATTTTAGTGTATAATTAATTTCATATATTCATCTCCAATTACCAACTGTAGAAATGATTGTATATAATATATTTTAGAAATTAAATAATTTTTTTATGAATTTTTATTTTGGAAAGTAAATGATTTTTATGAATTTTTTTCATATGCCCAATTTTAAAAATATAAAATAATCAGAAATGCTAATTACATTTTGTGAACAATATATATATTAAAAATGTTTTTCTTAAAATGTAGAGTTTCAAGTCATGTACAATTTGGAGAAATAATTACTAAATATAAATCTCAGCAGCTGGAAGAGACGACACCAATCAATTATAAAAAACTATTAAAATGACCACTCGGATTAATTAATAACGCATTTTATCAGGAGGCCAACTTCTATATATATGTGCAATCTGTTTGGTTTCGAATTATAGTACTTTGTTTCCCTCTATGAGTTGTTTTCTTAATTTGATGATCTCCTCATTTGGGCTTAGTTCACATTCTTTAGGAGGATTTTTAGGAGTTGGTCGTCTCCAGTCAGTATATATATAGGCTTCGTTAATTTCCCCTTCTCATCCCACCAAAACTTCATTTCTCATATATATAGTATTGGTTGAAAGTATATATATATATATTAATATATGAAACTAAATATATGCATACCAAGGACAAAAAACTTCACATTTCAAATAAACACACATATACAGGTTCATCTCACCAGCTGACATGGCCAAATACATTCAAATGGAAGATATCATGCAAGCTAGGTATTTTGTTTATCGAACATGCAAGAATTAGATGATGAAGTTAAATATCCCCAAACATGCCCTTAGATAAGAGTTCAATTCCATTTCAACCAATTATGAATCATTTCAGAAGTACCAAAAATGCCCTTAGATAAGAGAAGAAATTCGTTTTCCCAGCAATTAGGAAGTTGCAATTTGTAAATCGTGACAAGGGAAAAAACTCGATGCGGCTATATATATTAGATCCCATCATATCATAAGCCAAATTGGAGTAAATTTAGAGTCATAAAAAGAAATTTTCCGGCTGAAAAGCAACAAAATGATTTTTCCCCCAAAAAAAAAAAAACAGAGAGAGAGAGAGAGAGAGAGAGAGAGAGAGAGAGAGAGAGAGAGAGAGAGAGGAACTCCGGGCAGATATTATTCCAAGATTGCAGCCTAAAAGAGATAGCATCGATCACAAAACTGGTATAAGTGGGGAAAAAGCAACTAAAAAACACAGTTTGGAGAAAACCCATGTCTTGGGGGAACTAAACCTGCAGGCACCATTAAGCAATCAACCACTCCACTAATCAGATCTTCCGAAGCTGTGCCCTGTTATTAGCTTTCTGCAACTAAACATCCACGGACAAGCACCACTCATTAAGCACTAATTAATTAATCAAACACTTTCTCTCTTAATTAAATAATTGCTGCTACATATACATACATACATATACAAACTTTTTAATTTTAGGAGGCTCAGCTTGTTTTATCTTAAGATGCACCAATTAGAGCGACTAACCAAGCCTTGCGCATATTACTTGCTCTAATTGGCTCTGTGTTTTTCTTGGAGCAAAATTCTCCTAGTCCGGTAATTAAGCACTCTTGAATATCAATCGACAGGCTCAATGAAATCAGTGGCTAATTGTAACTTTTGAAGCCTTAGGGGTAAGTGTAATTAGTTGTAAATGTTGAAACACTTAATTGGTTGTAAGTATAACTATAAAAAAAAACTTGAGCTGGGTATGCGAGATAATTAATTCCTTTAATATAAAGTAGTCAAAATGTTGATAAGGTTAGATCGAGCTTCAATAAGCAAGGTTTTAGTAGGGGTATTTTGTTTAGTTGGATTGGTTTGAAATCGATCCAAATAGAATAATTTGATTTGTTTTTTTGTTTTTATAATAAATTTAATCTAAACCATCTAAGTTATATATTAAAATAAATCTAAACTATTTTGAATTATAATATGATTTTTCTGTTTTTATCCAAACCATTCAAATTATAATTCAATTTATCCAATTTTTATAATTTGGTTTTTTTATTGGAACTAAACATGTTAATTGAAAAAAAATATAACTTGAAAAGATATGGTAAAAATTGATAATATTTCATTCTATACCTAAAATTAAGAGTTGATTCATAACATATAATCCAAAATTAAACAAAAATAATCTTACATATATAAGGTTGACGGGTACAGTTATAAAATACTTATTACTTTTTGGTTTATTTGATTTGTTCAATTTGAAGTTTAATAACCAATAATCGATCTGATAACCAAATAAAAAATTTGGTTTTGATCCAATCTAAATCAAATAACCAAGTAACTGAACCATTTGTCCAATCCAAATAATCCATTTAGATTTTTCAGTTTTTATTCGAATAGTGAACACCCATGGGTTTAATTCTTGGCTTGATAAGGGTCAAACCAAATTTTAACTCAAGAGCAAGTTGTTATGGGCTTGATGCATTTATAACCCTAATGAGTAGCTATTTTAAAAGGGAAGAGACCACGAAGTAGGATTTGAATCCTAATTGCACGTAACATAGTTGGTTCTATTTGATGTAGGTCTATAAGACATATATTTTGGAGAAGAAAACCAGATTGACATATAGTTATATTATTGACTAATACTGTGGTAATCAATTGCAAATGGAGTATTTTACTTCCTCCATCCTACATACTCGCCATATTTTAATTTTTTGACTTAAATTTATTTATATTATTATTTTATTTTTTTTAAATAATTATATTTAAGAACCTATAAGTGTTGTAGTTTCTAAATATAAGCTTTTAAAAAAAAAATTTAGCACATAATAATATAATTAAAGGCAAAAATAACCAATAAACCACTAAAGTTTTCGAGTTGGCCCAATTTGGCTATTAATTTTTTTTTACCAAATAAACCACTAACGTTTTAAAATCAGGCCAAATAGGCCATTGGTCCCTAACTTGCCAAATATTCTGTTTCAAAATAGATAATATTCCATTAAAATTTACCATTTTAGTCTTTAAACTTTTTAAAATTTTCTATATTAGTCAATAACTTTACATCTCGTCCAATTTGGAAGAACATGCCGCTTAAATTGTTGACACTGTAGTCGTGCTGGTTCCACCGGTGCTCCACTCCTTCCACTTCTCTGGCAAAAACTAGCAGAAATGGCGGTAGCGACCCGAGCTCGTAGATCCCGTGCTCCACTCCTTCCACTTCGCCACATCATCGACGCGATCAGATTAGAGTCGAAGTAAATGATCTGGCGAACTCTGGTGGGGAGCAGACCAGCAAGGTAGATCCACGCATAATTGAGCGGTCATTCAAGCGCGCAGCGGATGGAAGACGAGATCTTGCCCTTGAACTGATTTGCGTCAAAGTGGTAGCTGTGGAAGTTGAGGTAAGGGAAGGTGGAGGTGACTGAGCAGAAGAGCTTGGCGGTGGGGCACCAAGTGGCGATGAAGTGAAAGACAATGTTCTCAAGGCAGGAGGTGTGCGGGAGGATGGAGAAGGCACCAGCGACGGATCGTTGGTGGTAGACAATGTCGAGGGTTCATTTAGAATGAAATAGAAAAGTTAGTAAAGTTTTAGGACTAAAAGTTAATTAATCTTAATGACAGTTGGTGAATCGGACTAACTTAATAATGTTAGTGGTTTATTTGGAAAAAAAACATTAATGGCTTAGTCGGGCCAACTCGAAACTTTAGTGGTTTATTTGTTAGTTTTCCTATTATTAAATACAAGTCCAGATATTCCAAAAGTTCAAAGAATATATGGTAGAAAATAACTTGTTAATTAAGGATCTACACTTGAAAGAGAGACATATTTACCTTAAGGTTCCCAAACTCTCAGATGCCTCCATAGCCCCGATCGATAGTAGATCCACTCTTATATATATATAGGCGAACATTTTTGTGTATTGATGTGTTAGAGTTAGAGCATATGGTTTGCAATTGAATGGGATGAGATGAAGCTACTAAAGAATGGTTATTACATAGACCTGGAATATTAGAACCGACAAAATTAAAATGGGGCAGTGGAAATGCTCGCATGCACCTGTAAAAGAAAGTGTTGGACCTGAATTAATGGAGTATCGATATTCATATATATATAGTTTCACTTTCACTTTCACCCCCAGTGAGAATAAGGGCAATTAAGACCAGAAAAAATATCAACGGAAAGGCCAAGTGCAGGGTAAATTGCATGCATTAACTCCAACATTTTATTTTGTTTGTATTCTAACCCCAACATTGAATTTGTTCGTAACGTCTCCCTAACGCGACTAAAACGTTCTATTTTGAAACTGTTTTGATGAAATCCATTATCACGGATGGAAAATGTCACATCATCATAAGATTATAGGGAAAATGCTTATTTTAACCCTTATAAAAATTTCCTTTTTCAAAAAAGGCATTAAAACTTTCAAATCTAATAAAAATACCATATCTTATCTCTTCTTCGTCTCCGATAGCCCCATCTCTAACCAACCCTCCCCTCCCCTCTTTGGCCAACTCTCTGGTCAACTTTTTGGCCTCCCCTCCCCTCCCCATCTCCAGCCGACTCTTCGGCCTCCCCTTTCGGCCAACTTTCTCCTCCGTCCACCTCCCTCACCTGGCCGTCATGCACCCATTCTTGTCGTCCCTTAACTATCCCCGCCATTAGTCTCCCATCCACGCCATCCCTCACCTATCCCCGCTTCCTTTCCCCTATCCCCGTGTGTTGCCCACCTGATTCCATCAGTCCTCCTTCTGCGATTTCATAGTGACTTGTCACGATTTGTACACGATTCATCATAATTCATGAGGGGACGTTTAATTTGTTCCAATCAAGCCTGATTCATCACTCATTTACCAACAGTTTGTCCAAATATGGCTGATTTGTAATGGGGAGAAGGCCGATTAGTTTGGCTGATTCGTCACTCCTAATCACGATAGTTGAACGGCAATTAAAACGATTCCTATGCGAGGAGAAAGAGGCGGACAAAGGAGAGGGTTGGCAGGAGATGAGCCTGCCAAAGAGGGAGGAGAGGTAGGAAAGGGTATTTTTGTTAAATTTAAAAGTTTTAATGCTTTTTTTGGTAAAGGGAATTTTTACATGGGTTAAAACAAGCATTTTTTTCCTATAATCCTGTGATGATGTGGCATTTTCCATCTAAAATAACGGATTCCATCTAAAAAAGGTCTAAAATGAAACGTTTTAACCACATTAGGGAGACGCTATGAATAAATTCGAGATTGGGGTTAGAATGAAAACATAATTAAAAGGTTGAGGTTAAAGTATGCAATTTACCCGCCAAGAGCACGTGCCCTGGAAATTAAAGCAGAAGAAGGCGAGCAATCTGCTTCTGCTACAAACACAACACAAGGTGAAGGCAAGGCAGGCAGATGGGTGTCACGTGCAAAGGATCCAATGGCCCGATCCCTCCAATCAAATATCAAATTACCCGGAGTTGTCCTTTGACTGGCAAAGTATTTCTTATTTTGGACTTCAGTTTCATCTATTTTAATTAATTAATATCACACTATTCTTTTTGCCGGTCAAAGTTAGGTGTTTCTTCTATTTAATTTATAGCTATAGCCTGTAGGATAGGCCTAGGAGGAAGAAGAAACATGTACATATATGTTTATATAGTTGTGATATATCAATATAATAGGATGTCATTAAATGAAATGTTATTACCACTTCATCTCAGTTATTCGAAAATACATATATACAGTGGAGTTATAGCTATAATTATAGCTGTAATTAGAATTTCTGTAATTGTAGCTGCAGAGGGAGAGAAATATTTTTTGAACCCAGGAAGGCCTCTAGCATTCCAAAGCCAACTCCAGTTTGTAACAATCAACCAGTTTCATTTGTAACAGTGTTACTATTTCGTATTAGAGATTATAAAAATTTATCTAATGATAATTTTTAATATTAGAAGTCTAAAAAAATTATTAAAGCTATTAAAAATTTATTTCAATTTCTAATACTAATTTTAGAGAAAATTCTCAAACAAGGCCACCAATCTGATGGGCTTATGTTTGCTTAATATAATATATATACTTTTGTTACTGAAAGAACAAAAACAAAAGTGGGTCGGCGTGGGAGCCGCACGAGGGGATCCCTGTCTGTCCTTTACCACGTGTCATACACTCACTTTGCCCCCTCACGAACTCATGAGATTTTCTTTCCTTTTTCTCTTTTTCCTTTTTTTTTCCTCTCTGCTTCTTTTTTTGGGTGAAAAAATAGTTTCTGAAAAAGAATTACGTATTTGTTTTTTCTTTTGGGATTAGTTTAGAAGCCTCAAGTGCTGAAGGTTGCAGAACAGAAGACAGTGGCTCATGGCCTGTCCAGTACACTGTCACATGTCCTTGTATATGTTGTATAGGCGAATGTCATATATATGCAATGTCCTTCTCCACAAAAGTGTTAATTTGTTACGCCAAAATTTTTCTGTACGTCGACCAGAGAGGGTCAAGATTGTTTCACAGTTCAAAAGGCTAACAAAGGAAAAACCTAGCTTCTCCTCATAGGGTGACTTTATTATCAATCAATCTTATTTTATCTCGTGATTTTGAATTTTACAAAAGGTTTGTCTACGTATATAACTATTAAACCATAACATTTAACAATGAAGCTTATGAATTTACATATACTATAATATAATAGTGGAAAATTGTTTTTTAGAAGAAAATATGAAAATGTCTTAATTTAGCACTTTTTTGTGTCATTGGTTGAATGACTTGAAAATTATACGAAAGATGAAGTAAGTAAACGGGACGTTCTTGTTTTATAGAATGTAAGAAACAAAAATAATCTTTTAGTCTCTAAATTTGTACGTTTCTTTCCAAATGGCTCATTATCTTTATTTTGCACCCATTTAGTTTCACAATTTTTTCATATGTTTCAATTATAAAAAAAAAGTGGCAAAAAATAAAAGGCCTAAATAGGAAAATAAATGATAGTTAAATGGCTAGTATAATACTTCTATCATTATTCTAATTGTCAGTCAAAGGAAGAGAGTAACTCATTTTTTTTAATCTTTTTTGTGGAAATATGGACATATTCTTTCTTCCTAATAGACATTATAAAACTTACGAAGTTCTATTAAAAAAATAAAATAAGTCTAATTACTTAATTATGTATTCCTTATTAATATTTTCTGTGATTCTTATTAATATTTTCTGAAAAAGAAAATCCATGTGCCGTCATATATTACACATGCATCTGCCACTAACAGTGGCTTCTCTGCTAAACACATACGCAGCCAATCTATAGGGATAAGATAGATGCAGGAATTTCAATCGTACGATGTTTGTAGGGTTTGGTTTCGGTGTATTTTCGATTGGGTTCTAATATTCCATCAATCCTAAATTGGTTAAAATATTTAAATTTAGTATGCATATTAAGACATCAGAAAAAATTTATTCTCTCCCATCCATATTCTTTACACTATATATATATATATATATATGAATTTAGAAACGGAAAGAGTATATTAATACAGACTCATTTCTATTTATACTCGCATATGCAATTGTAATAATCGTATGCTAACTAACAGACTACAACTCATGAAATTTGCAGTAATGGGTAACATTAATTATGGATGAAGGAAATAAAAAAAAATTATCCCCGACATTTGTGACAATATATACATCTGTCCCATGTTATTACCATTTTCCCGACCTTGGTTTTCATGAAGAGCATTTTGTAACTATGAAGCACGGCAAACAAGGGAGTAGGTGTGATGATAGAAGAGCCAAGTATGGGTAATATGATTCTCAAATGAGCCGATGCCAAGTTCAGGGTTTCTGAGCAGAAAACATTATGAAAGACTGCTGAAGCTTTTTTGAATAGTTGGTAAGGCCACATGATGTGCACACGTCCTCTATCTCTTTCTCTGTCAGGTAGTTATAGTTCCCCAGTATCCTCTGCAACAGGGATTAACAAACATGACCATCCGTAAGTTCATGAATTATGTACACACGAGGCTACGTCCTATGAAATTAAGCAATGTGAACCACTGAGAATGGCCAACTGCACTTTAAAACAAACTCCCTGTTACAAGAAGTTTCTACCGAAAGCCAAATTACTGCAGTAGAGCCGATTATTCTTTGCACCAGCACCATTTAAAACTAAGAGACGAGAAATGGACATGACATGCTATTTTAAGCAACATATTCTACCTCAACATCTAATTGAAGAAAGGAAACTTAAAATATGGAGCATCTTGATAGAAAACCATCTAGCCCAGATATTTAAACTGATAGGTTGATGCTCTGTCAATGTTATGAGTTCTATCCTTTACATGCAAGTCCAAGATCGGCTTAAGCAAAATGAAGGAGGAGATTAAAACTTTGAACAGTTGATAGATCATGATAAAGAACCATCGAAGTTAAAAGGGTCCTAAGTCCTAACTAATGGGAACATTTACAGTGAGGACATCTGGCCAAAATCATGCACAAAAGGATAGAACGATACCTGTCGAAAAGGCCGCACTATCAAAGGAGTAGTAGAAGTGTAGCGAAGAAAAGTAGTCCCAACAAAGACTCCACCACTTCTCAAAACACGACTGATTTCAGAAATCTACAAATATATAGCAAATTAGAAAAAAAAAAAAGAAAAAGGGAACAAGAATAACACTCAAGTCACTAATAGGCAAGTACTGAAAATCATATATTCTGTCTGCCAAAGCAGTAAATCATTCGCTTGGATTTTTGGACTTTTCTTTTTCATTTAGAAGACTCAAGGTTCAAAAAACAGGAGGAACTCTGAGGAAAGATCGTGATAAATAAACATTGCATAATAGAGTACTTCTTTCCTATTCTTCTGTTGATGTATATAAAATATGCTGCTTCAGCTATAGGAACTTTCCTTTTCTATGACAACAAGAAGCGACAGTGAATTTTAACACAAGAAACTATGAAATTATGGAAACCCAACGTCATTGTATGTCAAATAAAGATGTCGAGTGCTTTGATACTTACGGCATTGGAAGCAGATGGCCAGCAATGCAAGGCAGCACCAGCATGAATAGCATCTATAGAACCTGATGCGAAAGGAAGTCTGGAGACATCTGCTCTAACAAGAGCAATATCTCTGCAAACTCCCCAAGAGATTCAAATCACAATTGTTGTAACAGGAAATATAGGGGCTAAAACACAGATACTTCAAATGCAAACTTGTCTCAGCGTCAAAACATGACACTTATGTTGCAGATTTCTTTCTTTTTATTTTCTTTTCAACTTCAGTGATGCAATTATGAGAAAAACTTACGCAGATGAAAGAGAGATGTCTTGCTTGATGAACTCATAACATTGACGGAGCATATTTTCAGAAAAATCAAGTGCAACAACTCTTGAATACTTTCTGGAGTCGGCAAATTTTCTGGAAAACAAACCACTACCACAGCTAACATCAACTAAAATGCCTCCTTCAGTGGGCTTGAAGTATTCCTGAGCCATTTTGTACTGCATTGCACGAAATCAGCCAGGTGATTTACTAGTAGAGTTATAAAGAAATCAGCCGTCCAGCAAAATATGCAGTAGGTTAAATTCATCTCCAGGGACAGATGATGGTTGGAGTTTGTAGTTCTTTTTCACGGAGACTCTTGATTCATTACATAGAGCTAAAGGATTATATGCAGCTTTTCTTCCTACGAAAGACCTGAATTGGTGATCAGCAGAATCCCTTACTAGACCACATGCCTTGGCTATCTTAGGAGCTAATTAACAGCATGATCCATTTGTTAAAGGATTGCTATCCTGCTACTGTCCAAACTTTTCTGGAACATGATAGGATGGGAACTAGCTGACCAAGAGCTTGTAAGCCTGTTTTTGTTAGCACCTTGCCAGGCTAGTTGCCTTTAAATTCCTCTTTTCCACCGGGCACATTACATGCAAAGTCAATCAAGAAGTACCTCTTCATCGAGGCCAGGGAAGCCACTTCTGTTGAAGTTTTGACGCCAGCCCCTTTCATACAGAAATGATACAAGTGGACTCCTAAAACAGATGAAAGAACGAGAATTATATTTCCTAAATTTTAATCGCTCATGCAAATGAGATTTTTACATTAAGGGAATAACATGTTCTAAATCACAGCTTAGCAATGTTCATTATCCTTCTGCTAAGCTTTCTTCTGGAATTAGTGTCAAGTAACGCAGACAATGCACAATGGCATAGTTTGGCTGCTTGTAACAGTGTTTAAATTTTCTTTTATCAGCAGCAGTGTTTAGATTACGTATAGGTACACACAGATTTTCTTCTCAAGCTCATAAAATAAAGCTTCCGGGAAGCCTGTGCACACAAATCTTGCTTGAGCAAAACTTATAGACGGCACTTATCTTGTTGAAGATGTGATTCAGTTGCTTCTCTTTCTCTTGCTTTTGTCTCTCTATGGTAACCAGCACTAAGAATGGAAATTTAATGGAACTTTGAGAAAGGAAGTAAATAATACAGTTTTTATTTTCAGAGTTGGGATCAATATTTCAAAAATTTTAAATTTAAAACTTGCATATAATTGTTTGCTCAACATCTGAAAAATCTCATACACATATCTGGCTGCTTTTTCAGAGGAGGCTTTCACCTCCCTTTTCCTGTAGCACTTGTTTAATGCATTTCAGCACGAAATACAACTTCAATTTCAGATGTATTCTCTTTCTTTTGGCGGCTGAGACTTCAGGACCTTGATATCCATCCAATTTGGGTTTGGAAGAGCAACCAATCCAGTTAGTACCTTTTGGTTCATTTTCCGAAAGAATTGTGATTCTTGAAAAGATAGTGACAATTATGATCCCAAGCCAAGTGTACAAAGCATTTTGAAGCCTCATCTATGCAACCTCAGAAAATTTTGCAAAAAATGGAAGAACTGTTATCACATACCGGAATAGCTCAGTCCCAGTTTGTTTGACTTCACTATAGTCCTTCATTCCAGATGTAACAGTAAGATCCAGATATGCATCCTTACTGGTGTAGGACTTGCTGCATTTTTCGCATTTGAATCCAGAGCGGTAAATAGCTTCCCTGCAGGTTGGGTGCAGATTGTAACTCAAATTATGTTCAATTGGGATTCCCTAATCTAGAGGATACAATAAAATTACTTAACCACTGGAAACCACTTCATTCTCACTCACAAATTGAAACCTGGAGGACCTTTTCTTATCAGAGGCTCATAGCACACTGGGCATGCAAATTGTTCACTTTCCACTGCCTTTTTCTGCTGAACTGGAGTGCTTACATCCTAAAAACAATGTAGTCATCAATTCTAAGCAAGAAGCTACAAATTCTTAGATCATATGGATGTCAATTAATGATTTTTTTTCCCTGAAGAGTTAACCAGATAGATATGTGGCACAAGAAATAAAAGTTAGTTACAATTATTTCAAATGGTGAAAAATGACGAACACCAATCAAACTAGATGCCCTGAAACCAGGAATAACTTGGTTGACTTAACTTCATCCACTCGAGCTGAGCTGAAAGACTCCGTCTATGCCTACAAAGACCTCATATAAATTCATTTTGAATCCCTAAAACATAATAAGTAGTCGTATATGTGATCAAAGCTCAAAACAAGTGGCTAAACAAGTGACTTGAAACTAAGAAACAAACAGTAGGATAACAAAATAGCAAATTGGGCACAGAATATTTTTTTGATTAGTAGTTTAAAATTGACCTCCTAGGGCTCTAAATTTTCTCATGACGTCCACATGTCAAACACATACCCAACAACTCAAACGGGGTGTAGGTAAAACTTGACCAAAACAAGGGCATTAAGGCAATCAGCCTGCAACGGAATGCGGGTAGCTGACGATTTTGCCATTGATGATTCAATAAGAATCAAGAACAGTGAAGAACAAGAGAGGACTGAGTAGACCAGGGAATAAGTTGAACTGAATTCTACTTCTCTGATCATCACAAGTCTCAGGCTCTCAGATCATCCAGCGAATGAGTTGAACTTAGAGACAAGAAACACCAATTACAGAGACACTATAAAACCCAAGGCCAATTGCATAGACTCGTTTCCAAATTCCATATGACTGAAACAGTAGATTGACAATCCACCGTTCCAACGTTTTCGTTGTTCAGTGAGCTCGATAAGCAGTGATTCTAGGCGGCAAACATACAGAAACTTAAAGAAAACTTGAATTAAATCATAAATTAGAGGAAGGTTGAGCCGAATGACAACGTACCGGCTCAAGAGCAACCGCCGACGTCGCACGAACAGAGCGGAAGCGAAGCAAAGCAACCTTGGGACGGGAAGGAGGAGAACCGTATAATCGTGAATAAAGAGAACTGCAGGCGTATTTCAGAGGTAGAGATTTGTGAAGAGACGGTAAAGAGATGGCCATTAGAGAGGATTCGAGTTGGAGAGGAGAATCGTGGGTGGGCTTGCTGCCATTGTCGAACTCAGTACTATTTTATAATGCAGTTAATGTCCGTTGCTTGTGAGTGGAAATGGTGGTGTAAACGATGCCTCGAATTCACTTGGCCCAAAAAACAAGAACAATTACTAAAATCACCCTAAAGTATACCCTAACCTACAATTGTGCCACTTCTATTTCAAATACCTACATTTACCCCCATGAAAATTTAACTCCATTAATCACCGTTATGAATAAAAAGAGAAAATAACTACTATTACCCTTCTAACTCTTTTCTCTAAAGCTTTTACCCAACCAACTTGTACATCTAACAATCATGCTCCTCTTTCCCACCCTTCCCCTCCATTGAAACCCCTCCTTGCCTCCACCGGAGGGTTCCTCGTCCCTGATCCAGCAGGGACGAGACCGTCACCCTCATCTAGGCCTATCGAGACAAGTGCTTCGCTCTTAGTCACGGGAATCTCTGGGGGGCCAACTGGGACGCCGTCGCCCTCATCCTCCGGCTCTGATTCACCACCTCCTTCTCCTCCGTTGGAGCAGATATCTTAGCCACCACAGGCACTCCATCCTCTACCTCTCCTGGTGCTCTCCTTTCTGGCGTCGAGAAGATCGGGCGACGAACACCGAGGAAGATGCAGGAGCCGAGGAGATTCACCCTCATCATTGCTCCGATTCGTCTCTATTCCGTCGATTCATTAGAGGGGAACGAGATTTATGGGTGCCGATGTTGAATCGTGCTGATTTCTTGCAGGAACATGGTGGAGCCACTGCTGCGGACGGCGACGTTGAGGGTGGAGAAAGTGGCCGGCATAGATGAGGGATAGAGGGAGACGGGATCTAGTTTGTTAGATGTAGAAGTTGGTGGGGAAAAACTTTTAGAAAAGAAAGTTTGGGGGCAAAATTAGGTATTTTTTCTTTTCTATCATAACGGCAGATGAGAGAATTAATTTTCTAGGGGGTAAATGTAAGTATTTGAAAACGAGGGATACAAATGTAGGTACGTTCAAACCTCAGGGGGTCCAGGTATCTTTCCCAAAAAAATAGAAAGTGAAAACAATGCCCCAATATTTTCTCTAAAAATACCCCCGAGTCCCGAATTTCCTCTCTTTATTCAAAAATTCAATAAATATTTTTAGAAAGTAAATAACATCATTACTGTCTTCACCGTCATTATTACTGTTTCCTCATTCTCATTGTCGTTCTCTTCCTGCTGCTATCAAATCCAGTTCATTTCTACTTCTCCGGCTTCGTCAACCTTTCCTCCTCGTTTTTGTCATTCTCTTACCAATGTTATTAGATCTGATCAAATTTCTATTATTCTGCTCATAAGAATTTGTTTTTTGGTTCATTAGAACTTGTTCAGTTTTTTTGCTCTTTCTATATACATCTCGGTTAATAATTAGTGTTCTTCATGTTTCTTAATTTTTTTTGCTTAGATTCGGATTTGCAATTTAAGCTTTGATATAGTTCATTGCTTTTATCTATGTTCAGATCTGTTTATGATTTTAATTTCGTTGTGGTTTTCTGGTTTTTAAATCTGGTTTGTTTTTCTGATTTTTGCTTTGATATAATTTATTGTTTTGATGCTTGCTCGTTTTGCTTAGATTTGGTTTAAAATTCGTGTTTTGATCTGATTTATTTTTTGCTTTTATGTTCAATTTTGTTATTTAGATCTGGTTTGAAAATTATAGAAATTGTGAACAGAACAACAAACTCAATCAAATGAACAATATTATGGAGCAAAATGAACAACAATTCCAACTACCTACTTGTAAACAAAACAGTAAATGTGACTAAACCAATGAACGATAGTTTAGAACAAAAGGAACAGAAATATAGACCAAAATAAAAATAATAGTGAAAGGGTTAATAATATTGACTAAAGAATAATAATATCAACTAAAAATTTGGAATTGTAAATAACATCAAACTCAGCATTTAAAAACAATAATATTGACCAAACGAACAATAATTGTGGATGCAACAACAAGATCAACTAAAAGAATAATAATATCTACTAAAATGTAAGAATTGTACATTGGAACAACAAACTTGATTAAATGGACAGTAGTCTGGACCAAATAAATAGCAATATCGACAAAATGAATAACAATATTGACTAAAGAAATATCAATCTTGAATAGGAACAACATTAAAGCTAAATGAACAGCAAAAATAAAATGAACCATAATATTGATTAAATGAAGAAATGTCAATTTTGGTAAATATTAGAAAATGCTACTATATATGTATATTTATACTTCCTTCATCCTACATTGTCTACACCATTTCTACTTGGCATGCAGTTTAAGAAAACTTGTTCATTTACCAATTTGTCCATGTTCTTCCTCACTTAGAGCACATGCACGATAGCCTTTTTTGCCCTCTCCGTTTCCTGTTTAGAAACACTCCGCTACCAAGACGATCGTCGTCTTTGTCTCCGTCAATGGTTTGATCTTCAACAGATACAACATCATGGCTTCTGACAAGCCTCTTCATGATCGGATCATAAAATCTATAGCTAATTTGATATTGGTCATAGTCAATAAACACACATTGTCGTATCTTGACATCAAGTTTAAACCTTTCATCCTTTGGGATATGCACATAGGTTTTACAGCCAAACACTCACAGATGGTCATAGGAGACATCATTTTTTGACCATACCTTCTTCCGAGCATCATACTGTAAAGGAACACACGGTGAAAGATTTAACATGTGAGCAGCTGCTAGGAATACTTTACCTTAGAACATCTAAGTAACTTTCCATGTGAGAGTAAACATCTAACTCCCTCCATCAAAGTTCTGTTCATCCTCTCAGCTAATTCATTTAACTATAGTGTCTCAGGAGGTGTTGTTTGATGTCGAATATCATACTCTTTTTAGTAAGCATCAAATTATCTAATGTACTCTCCACCATTGTCTGTTTGAATGCATTTCAGCTTCTTGCCAGTTTGTCTCTCAATCAAGGTTAGAACTTGCTTGAAAATTTTTTACACTTGATCTTTTGATTTCAGAGCGTGTACCCATTTTTTTTTAGAATGAACATCAATAAAAGTTACAAAGTATCGAGCACTGCCAAGTGACTTTGGCATTGGCCTACACAGATCTGAGTGTACTAGATCTAAGACATTCTTTATTTTGGAAGGAGGGGAACTCTTGAAAGACACTTTGTTTTGCTTTCCTGTCAGACAATCAACACATCTCTTCAAATGAATCTGATCTAGTCTAGATAATGTCTTTTTCTTGACAAGGCGGGTCATGCTTTTCACACTCATATGTCCCAGTCACTTATGCCATAACTCAACTATATTACTATTCTCCATTGTATTCACAGCATTCTAGGAGAGTTTTGCCTGTATCGTCTATAATTTTGAGTTCTTTATTCCTTTAGCCACCACCAAAGTTCCTTTTATCAGCTTCCACTAACATTTAAAGAAGGTATTGCAGTAACCTTCATCATCAAGTCTGTCTGTTGAAATAAAATTCAAGCATAAATTTGAAACATGCCTAACATCTTTCAGAACTAACTATGTACCATTCTAAGTTTCCAAAGAAATATCTCCTTTGCCTGCAACTTGTGAGAGACCCTCATTTCTCATTCTTTCAACACCAAAATTGCCAGGTGTGTAGGATGAGAATAATTCTTTCCTAATAGTAACATGAATGGTAGCACCATTGTCAATCACCCAGCTTGTATCATGGGTTTCAAGATTGACGATATCATCATCATGGACAATGTTGAACTCATTAGCAACATTTGCTTACTCATTATTACAGCTGTCATCCTTTTTTGGTTCTTTGCCCTTCTTTTATTTTTGCTTAAATTTTCAGTGAAACTTCTTAATATGCTCATTTTTCCTGCAGTAATGGCATTCTATATTTGCATATTTGTTTGACCTTCCTACTCTTATCTTTTGGATTTAGCCTATTGGTCTCACCTCTCCCTCTAGAATCTGTTACAAGGAGGTTTGATTGTAATGAAGAAGATCCTTGTGATCTTTGTCTCATCTATTCATTTAGAATTCCACTTTTGAAAAATTCCATAATTACTACACCATTTGATGCAGAATTTGTAAGTGGAATTCTCAAAATCTCCCAAGACTTTGGTAATGAGGCCAACATTATAAAAATGAGTACCTCATTGTCAAACTTTATGCCCATTGTGGATAACTATTCCATAATTTCTTGCCAATCATTCAGATGATATGCCATGGATCATGGATGCACCTTCCTGATTTTTCATATAAAGCAATCTCGTCAAATAAAATAATTTTTTGTTATCGGTTTTTGAAGCGTACAACTCTTCAAGCTTATTCCACAATGTTCGTGCATGAGTCTTTGTAGATATATAGACTGTTGAATAAAACTATATACTTGCTCATACTCAAATGCTCAATTCTCTTCTGTTCTGTCCTCCGGTTTGGTTGTACCAAACACAGGTTAGTGCATCTTCATCACATATAAGAGATCCTTCATCTTGTTTCTCCATATATGGTAATTCGAGCCATTTTTAAGTTTTAAGTTCCTGCTGCCACGTATTATCTATCTTTTTATACCAAAATTCTTCCATACTTTGACCCATCAATTGATTTCCACCTCTCGTAGATTTAACTGACCCACACACAAATTGCAGGAAAGCTGAAAACTGGCTCAGTGCTTGATTTGACCAAAGGAGGTTGGACCATTGAAAGATCAGAAAGAATGTAGATTTAAAATTTGTAGAGAGAAGCCAACATCCTCGACTAGGTCCAATAGCGGAGCGAGCACTTACATATTGGGTTTGGGGCCAATGAAAAATATATAGACTTTTAGATAACTTTAATTAATGAATTCTAGAAATTTTACAAAATGAAGTTAAAATATTAAATTAAATTGAAGATGTTGATCTCTAATTTATAAGGTGTTATACCATATAATCTTGTGAATCTATGTAAAGAACCCATGAAGCTAGACAATATAGTAAACTGTAAAATCTAAAATTTATGCTTCCAAGGCAGCTAAACTATATGACATGCAAGTTACATGTAATTTTACATAATTAGATGCAACCACCTATACAATTGAAATATAATCTATTCTCCAATGTTGTCCAGCAAAATGACAAATGCTATGAATACTGAATTTGGCGTGCCGATTTAATTCTCTTCCTCTTCCCCTAATCTCAAACAATATCATTAATACTGGTTTAGCTGCTTTTATCGCCCTTGTTCCCTATGCTCTATAATATCATTGATTATATATATAAGAAATATAATTTGTTGATAAAAAAATAACTCCATTGATTTGGCATGAACTTAAACATAAATTATATTCTCTAATCAATCAACTAAATTAAATAAATTGATTGACTAAAAATGGAAGTGCATGGAATTTTTCAATCTGAGTAAACCTAAATTATGGTATTATTACAATTATATACTCCCTCAATTGTATATTCTTTGTATCATTTTAGTTTTTTTTTTACTTAAGTTTGATTTAAATTTATTTATGTTAATATTTTCTAAAAGTTTTTAAAATTTTGTATTTAAAAACTACAAAACTTATAGCAGTTTTTATTATAATTTTTTATTAAAAAAATAGTAAATATTAATGCAAAGAAATTTAAGTTAAACTTAAATAAGAAGAGTAAAATAGTGTAAAGAACTTAAGACGTGGAGTAATAACTTAATCAAATTAGCTCCTAAACAAAAGTTAAAAAACAAAAGCTTGATTGAACTATCTACTCTTTAAACTGCGTGGGCCGGGTTAATAGAAATATCCATAGAATTTGAGGAAACCCATGTAATTTTGCCGACAATATTAAGGAATCAGTCTTGGACACTGTTGGGGGACCAGCGCCCCTAGGTGCAATGAATAGATCCAACCTTGAGTGTGGTGGCAATCTTACTTTCATGTCGAGTGATATGCTGCGCAGAACTAACACCATTTTATGATTCTTTATATATCACAAATGTAATAAAATTAATTACGAGATTGAATATTCAATCATTAAAATCATGCACAAAATATCTTACTTAATTAATTCAAGTCATTTTTTCATGTAATTTAATTATCCCTTAAAATTTATCTCATTGAAAGTTATCAACGAAAATGCTTTTGTTATGATAGATAAAGAAGTTAAGAAATTTTTAATTCATCTAAAAATTAACAGGCATGTTCTAAATGAATTACTCTTTAAAACTAATGATGGTTGGATATAATATTGATTCAATGTGAAATTATATTGAAGGGTATAAATGATATAAATGGTTATATACATCGGTATAAAATTGTGAATTTCAAAGAGACTACTTCTCAATTATAAAGTTAGGAATGTAAGACAGCTTGGCTTTCATTTGTTGAAGTGGTTTTGTGTCATCTAATATGTGAAATCAAGCTGTCATGCGCACATGCAAAGTTGCACGACCAAATCAGCTGGATCATCGTCACCACCAACACCCATTTTTTGTGTGTGATATATACATGTGAACATGAAATTCCAATTAATTTGCATGTAAAGAGCTAGCTCTAGGTTGCCAATTAAAGAGGACATGTCAAGAGAACGAAATTCGTGCCTATCCCATGGCGTTGTAATTAAGCAGAAGCTACACGACACGGCAGCAGAAGGTTGAGGATATGGAATGGGAATGGATATGCTCAAAAGCCTCAAATTATGTGAAGAGAGAAGAAGCAAAGACAGGGACAATGTCTAGCTTAAAGTGAGGCCAGTTCATTGAACCTTTGTTTTAATTTCTAGCTAGCTACTTAATTAGGGCTAGGGGTTGCACTAGTACTACTTCTTTCTACTAGCTATATAATATTATTACAAGGAGTACAATTAATTTTAAGGGGGAGGGGGGTTTCTTATGGAACTCAAACTCGTCAAGTTTTGGGGATTTTCGGGCCTTTTCTTCTGTATTAAATTCCATTTCCTTTAAGGAGCAAACTTGCAACTAGGTTCTGTTTCTTGTGTCACCTTCTTTTGTGGACCATCGCGTAAGCTTGTCTGTACTTTAACTGGTTTTTGAAGAGGTTGAAGTTAATAGCTAGTTTTCATTGTTGTGGTATTATATAGATAAGCAATGTACTTGTACTCTCTCGTCTTCTGTTTTGAAGCCGGTTACGTAGTATAGTATAATCGGGTCATGGTCGACGTCCATACTGTGAGCAAGTTGATTTATATTGTTGAGTTGAACAGAGAATATAGAACGATTTGGAGACACGCTAGCATAAGTGAACCACACAAGGATGACATAGTAAGTGACAGACTGTAATTATCATGTAAGAATAATAATAGTGTACGTATTTTATATTGTCATCGAGACATGATTTCAAGTGTATTTAATTACTAATTAGGTGTTCAATTCACACATTTACTTAGCTACGTTCTTATAAGATTATTTTGTATGGGTAATTAGAATATAAAATTACAAAAAAGATTATATATATTTAAAGAAAATGGCGATACATCAAAGAAAAACGTCCCATGAAAAGTATTGTCAAATACTACTACCAATTCAATGAAAATTCAAAGGTAGAAGTATATGGTCATATCAGCAAGCCAAAAAGAAGCAAGCACATTGGCCCCACCCCGTTACCCGTTCCGCTGTAGCCCAGGCAATGGTTTTGGTCCTTTTGGAAGCTCTTTAAAAGCTGTCAAGTCCTTCCGATATAAATTCCGTCCCATCCCTGAAACGGCCGCCATCAGCAGTTTCAATTCCATCAACACTGATTAGAGCCAGAGCAACAGTAAAATATATGGAGAAGAAGCGAGTGGCGATCATAGGGGCCGGTGTGAGTGGAATTCTGGCATGTCGGTACGTAGTAGAGAAGGGCTTTAACGTTCAGGTGTTCGAAGCGGAGAAGAGAGTTGGAGGGGTCTGGGCTCGCGCCATCGAGAGCACCAGGCTCCAAAATGTGAAAGACACGTACCAGTTTTCTGATTTCCCGTGGCCCTCTTCGGTGGAAGATTTGCACCCTACTCATGCCCAGATGATGGACTACTTGGAGTCGTATGTTAGGCATTTCGATCTCTACCCTCACATGCGGTTCAATTCCAAGGTTGTTTCCATAGACTATAAGGGTGAGTCGTTCGAAGAGATCGATGGTTGGCATCTGTGGGGTGGCATGGGAACGGCGTTTGGTTCCAAGGGAAGATGGAGCCTCAAAGTCGAAGACGTGCTAGATACGGAGGCCCCGCTTGAGGTATGAATATCATCATTTTTTATAGTTTAGTTTGAATCGAACATATTTCGATTTTATAGTGGCTTTTCTTTTGATGATTTTTGGAGACAGGCTCACGAGGCTGATTTTGTGATTCTGTGCGTGGGCCAATTCAGTGGTCTGCCCCACATTCCGGAGTTCGATGACAAAAATGGGATCCAAGTTTTCAAAGGGACAGTATTGCACGCGATGGAGTATGCCGCCATGAAAAAACCAAGCCTCATTGATTTGATCCACCGGAAGAGAGTCACCGTAGTCGGTTCTTATAAATCTGCTGTGGACATAGCAGCAGAATGCGCCATCATCAATGGTGAGACATATTCCCATTTTTCCACTTCCCTTTTTGTCAATCATACCACCATATGACAAGGTCCTACATGAAAGATTTAGACGTTAATCAGCTTTTTCTCTCAGAAAATTAAAAACTGAGTGATTCTTGGATTTGTACCAAAATCATAATTCAAGTTTATTTCAACTTCAGGAACTGATGTTCCCTGTACATTGATCATGAGGACACCTCATTGGTTCCTCCCAAGCAACAGCGACAAGATATGGGGGTTAAGTCCCGGCGTTTTGTTCTTCAACCGCTTCGCTGAGTTGACAATTCACAAGCCCGGCGAAACAATCCTTCACAGCGTTGTGGCTACTCTGCTCTCCCCTCTGGTATATACATAAAAACCATTAATAATAATGTCTGGTCACCAGGAAAAAAAAAAGAGAAAAAAGGGGGTCGGTCAAACCAATTACTGATTAAAACTTGTTCTGGAAATGTTTCAGAGAAGTTTGGTTTCGAAATATGTGGAATGCTACATCAGATGGAATGTTCCTCTGAAGAAGCACGGCTTGCTGCCGAGGGAAAGCTTTTTCGAGCACATCTCCAAGTGCCAGATCGGAATGCTGCCGGAAAATTTCTTCGACAGAGTAGAAGAAGGAAGCATCGTTCTGAAGAAGGGTGTTAAGGATTTAAAGTTCTGTAAGAAAGGCCTAATTGTCGACGGGACCAAACCGCAGGAGCAGATGGACGTCGTCATTTTCGCCACCGGATACGACGGTGACCACAAGCTTAAGAACATCTTTGAGTCCCCATCATTCCAAAGCCGCATGGCAGGATCACCAAATTCCATTGTTCCTCTCTATAGGTAAAATTAAATAAGTATGATTATTGTGTCTATATATACATGAGAAATTTAATATACAGTTAATGAAGTTAATTAATGCAGGCAAATAATCAATCCTCGTATTCCGCGGATGGCAGTTGTGGGGTTCTCGGAGAGCTACTCGAACATGTTCACGTCGGAGTTGAGGTGCCAGTGGCTCGTGAGCCTAATGGCCGGAAAAGTGGAGCTGCCGAGCATCGGGGAGATGGAGGAGGAGATAAGTGTGTGGGGGAAGTACATGAAGAAGTACAACGGGAGGAATTTCAGGAGGTCCTGTATCAGCAACATTCACATCTGGTACAGTGACCAGCTGTGCAGAGATATGGGATGTAGCCCCAGGAGGAAGAAAGGATTTCTGGCTGACCTCTTTCAACCATATGGCCCAACAGATTATGCCGGCTTAGCTCACAAATTCAAATGTAGTACCTTCTAAAACTGGTCTGCTACAATCTGGACACAAACATTGAAGAAAGTATTCTGTCTTGCAATAAAAGAGTCGTGTTCAATTTGTAACACAAGTGATCACTATAAAACTTTTGATCTTTCCCAATCCGAAGTACAACAATATTTGATGACGTAAGCTCTTTTTCCTAGTCACACCAGCAATAATATTATATGTTAAGGTCAAGGCCTAGGCCTACCAAACCACATCAACTTGATTTGCTAATGTAGTTACCAATAATGTAGTTACCAAATGTAGCAGATCAAGAGAGAGTGCAGCCTGCACCACAAGAAGTTAGGGCCCTAAGGGACCTGCATGCTTCACTTGGATCAATAGCTGTCTCTTTAACTTTTTACAATTATCACTACAAAAAAAAAAAAGAAGAAGAAGAAAAAGAGGTTGTTTCCACAAACAGCACCAAATGATAGTCAAAATGAGTGCTACCATGAAAATTCATTGTTGAGCTAATGTTGAAAATGACAAAAATTCTTGCACCAAAAGACAATGTTAGAAGGCCTTCGGGGTGTGTGCTCCCAGGGAGAAACTTCTAATGCTTATGTCAGCGTTCGCCAAAGATGAGTCATGTGGAGTAGAAAATAAGAGTGAATACACGAAGTGGTTGTGACTTGTGAAGGTTTGACTTGACTAACCTTGCTAGGTTGATAAGATGACTTCTTATAGCTGAGTGTTGTGATATATATAGAGATCGAATTGTGAGAGATCTGCACAAATCGTGTGGGGTTGAGGAGAATTTTGCATTATGGGAAATATCAAGAAAATTGTGGACTTCAATTTGTAATTGCTCCAACTCAAAGTGTGATTCATGTACAGAAACTATATTCCCGAATCTTTCTTCATATGCAAGCATCTGAGGTTAGTAGAATGCAGTGAAGGATGATCATTAAGCAAGGTTCCCAAGTAGGGAAAAGAACATGAGGGTGGTGGTAGATCCTAACATAAAAGGGAAAGGAAGAACAACATTGTCTACGCGCTTCTTACTAAAAAGATGAGCAACATCCTTTTTATCTTTGGAGAAAAACTTGGTTAGAAGAGGTTGTTATAAGAAGTGGTGAGCTTCGATTAGACTAGTCTAGATTGGCAGGAATTCAGGGAGGATGCATGCTAAGTCTTCAATCCCCATATTGATTCTATGATGATTATAACTTAGATTGGAGCTCACGATGTTAAAAGAGTATTGGTTGATTATCACTCGAACACCAATGCTACTTTTGCACATTTGCTTGATGGACTTGGCATAAAAAGGTCCTTGTTGAATATCATCACAAGTCCAACTTATAGAGTTGGAATGAAGGATGCCTTGAAATTAGGCTCACTGAAGTTGCCCTTGCTCTTAACAGGATACTTGCTAAAGATAGGGGAGATACGATTAAGGATGATCACTATTCGGGTCAAACAAAAAACCAACAACTTGAAAAATTTTAAAAATTAGTTTGGTTAAATCGGTTTTTGGGTTGGTTTTGGAGAAAACTGAAATAAGTCTTGCTTAGTTTCGGTTGGAGACTTTGGTGTTACCAAATTAACCAAACTTCTATCCCTCCAAATTTAGAATTTTTGATGGGTTAGGTCACTAACACACACACACATTACTTAATTGGAATTGACTTGTTTTTTACTAGGCCCTAAATGACCAAAATACACTATTCACTCATACGACACACAATATGACAGACTAAAAAGAACAAAGACACACACATGACATGCACAAACACACACACCTAACATAGCCATATAGCTGCCTTGGCCCTCTGTGACTCTTGAATCTCGATCGAGTATCAACGCTTTTACGGCTTTGCCTATTTCGTTTCGTTCGTATGCCCTTTGGCGTTTTAGCTGAACTTTAGTCATCTTATCTCAGCCTCTCGCCAGACCAAACAACCTCCGATGATGATGTTCTATCCTTACTCCTCACTTCGGCACTCTTCTCCCTCTTTCTCTAAACTTTCTTGCACAAATCACAGCCCCCCTCCCCACCAAGCTCGAATTGAAGTAAGTAAAATGGGATATATTATTTTTTGTTGATTATTTGTTGTGTTAATGTTAGATTCAGTTAGATTACTGATTAGGTCATAGTAGTAGACCCTTTTAAGCTTGCTAATGAATAGAAAAAAAAATTGTAAATTTCCATTTTAAGTTGGATCATTTTTCTTTGGGTAATTGGCTTGGCTGAATTTTTTTGGCTTGTTTATGGATTTTTAAGTCATATTTGTTTGGATTTTATTTGTGTGGTTTTGGCTTCAGTAAGAGCTTAACTTTGCCGATATTTCTTTGGTTTATTTGGTCCAAAGGTATGACAATTTGGTCTACTAGGAGCTTATCTTTTTCTTTTCTTTATATTTTTTTCGGTTAATTCTGTTTGATCCAAACCGAACTGAAATATTTTAGTTTGCCTTAAGCTCTATCGTAGACTCTATTTTGGGTTATTTGATTTATAACCATCGAAAACCAAAAACCAAACAAACAAACTTATTTGGTTAGGTTTAAACCAAACAAATTGAATAAGCACCCTTAGATACAATGCTAATTAATGAACTTTTTCATCCTTGATGTCTCATTTCCTTACAACTCTTTACTAGGGCATCTAGCCTAATTAAGCTTCCATATTCACTCTAATGTTGGAATGTTCACCTTAATTTGTGACTATAAAAGGGGACACCAAGATTTTCATGGATTGGGCACAAATCATGAATAATTATATCGCGACTCTTAAAAGGCCCTACTGATTGACTAGTAACCAAGAATCCAACCAAGATGATAAGATTGACTCCTTCATAAAGGAAATAATCATAGATGAACTAGCGAACTTTGAAAAAACCCTAAAGTCGAGCAGGATAAAGGATCCACGTATTGCCAATAAAGCGGCTTTGTTCAATAGATCAAGTAACTCTATCAAACATTCCTTTGTATTTTTCTTGTTGAATATAGACAAATTATGATCTAGCAGTTTTCAGCTATTGTTCAAGGTAGATTGCAAATAAAATGTTAGTCATTGATAAAATAACTCAATGTTGTTTGAAACTCAACTGGCAAACATGTTTCGTAGAAAATAGACAAAGAAGTTTTTTTGATAAATAATAAAAATTAATTTCCTAGAAGATGATGCAATCATAGCTTGCCCTTGAAAAGATTAGGAGCATGAAACACTTCATCACCTTTTCACCCTAATTCCCTACAACATGCCAAAGGCTTTTATCTTCAAGGGTAATTGGGTGGCATCTAAGAAGCCCAATTCCACATTACAGCTTTACTGCTCTACTAAATAGTGGCAAGCCTAGAAGCTATCGAGATAACATTCATAGCCCTTGACAGATAGCCCTTGTAGTTGCTTTCGCATCTCCTCCTTCTCCTGCAATAAAAGGGAGTTATTTTTCTTCAAGCTTGTTGAGATTTTCAAAGAGGTTCATCACCTTAGTGATCATGGTTAGCAATGTCTCTTCCATGGCTTTTTGCTTCTTCCTACAATGACTGCGATCTTTTTGGCGCCATTCACTAATTCCTTAGTAAAAGAAAGGTGGCATTCTAGGCTTTGATCTTCTTCGAACTTTCCTTATCTTGTTGGTAACAACATACTAGCTTTATAAAGCTCTCTTTTCATGGCTAGTAAAACACTATCTTCTTTAAGGATAATGCTTGATTCTGTAATATAGAAATTAAAGGCAGACAGGTTTGTAGCAAAAAATAAAATTTAGTGGTAACTTAAGTGTTCATTTTAATGTTCTAGTCCTAATATAACTTCAACTAAATAGATAATGATAAAATTAGGTTCCATTAAAGGAAGAAAATAATCTATAATGTAAAGATAAAAAAGTCATTCAACATTTTGACATCTTCATTTTTTTATAATTTATAATGTATAGATATAGATATAGATATACCCAAACAAAATGAGTCGAAGGCAATTGACTACTTGTTTATTACTAGGAAGATGACAATAAGTTAGTTCCAAAAGCTTGATGGTCATTTTATTTGAGCCTTTATACAAAGTTGGTTACAAAGATTGGAAGTTATTTTTGTTGGTTTTACCAAATAAGGACTTTTGATGAGTTGTGCATGAGTTGAAGTACCCATCATTTACTATTGTGGTTGTTTTTATCGCTTTGAATGGTCTTTTATTATGTCAAGTTAATAGTACATAACGAGGTGTTGCAGAGGTATAACAAACATTATGTGAATTTTCCCATTGTTTTAGAATAATTAGATGTCTAGTATATTTTGTGAGTTGTTGTTCTTTAAGTTATCTCCCTCTCAAATGTAATTGTATGAATCATGAGCTAATGAGAACATTGATTGGGAGGTTATGTAGTTTTGAGAGTGTTCCTGTATGATCTATTCGTTTTAAGTTAACAGACCTGCATTTAGTATGTTATAAGATCATCAAATTAGACCCACTTCTGACCTAAATGTATTTGGGCATCAAATTTTTAAAAAATACAATATCTGCCATTGAGGCCTCTCTCCCTTCTGCTGACCGCCGCCCCTGCTTCCGTAACAGATCCACACCCATACTGCCTCCGGCTAGCCTTTTTATGTCTCAAGCAATAAAACGATTTTTCAGTTGAAAAAAAAAAAAGAAAAAAAAAAGGAGCAATTACGAGCCATTTAAGTGTTACAAGGCAGAAGGCAGCGAAGGCAAATATGACAGACATGACAAGAGGGAGCAATGAAACGACACCGTTGCTTGAACTCTTACAAAGGTACTGTTTGGGCGATCAAATTGTTTGGTGGACGGCGAAGCGGGGATCGGAACTCTATCTCCAGCCAGAGCAGGAGCAGGAGCACCGCAGCCCAGAAAGAAAACCCCGCAAAATCGATACTACTCAGGAAAACGAAGGATATAATACATACGTAATTGAATTTCCATGGCCATGGCCATTAACACTTTACTTCCACTTTCTTGTTCACCGAAACCTAGCACTAGTTCGCCATGGATTTCCTGCAGACGCATCTCAGCTTTGAGCAGACCCAGACGAAAATGTGCGGCCTCCGTCGCCTTTAATCCTTCCGGCAACTTCGACCTTTCCATGTTTGACGACCAAGATGGTGGGTCATTCTGAATTCCTGTTCCTTCGCTAATTCTGTTAGTATTCTGTCCAGGACCAGTTTTGAATATCTGGCGATTCATTTGATTGCGAAATTCTCAGACTCGTCGAACGTTGCGCCGCCGATGCCGCCCACCGAAGGCAGATTCGATATTGTGATCGACAACGACGCTATTCGCGGCCTTGATTTGTCCCCCTTCCACAACGCCACGGGAATTGCCTCTCCCTCCTCAGGTGAGTCACTCTCTATTACGAAATTAACCATTTCTGCCGTTCTTAATAACCCCTTTAGATAATTTTTTCCTTCAAATTACTCCATATATAGTGATGAAGAATATATATTCTGGTTAATCTTGTTCCACAATCATTGCTTATACTCGTAATCAATTATGAAACTGACCAAACTTATCAAATCATTAAACCCGAGCAAGTTAGTCTACAAAATTGTCCCCATTAGTGTGCTAGTAGAGCAGAGGTGATGACGTTATATTGTTAAGTTTAAGCAATTAGTTTAGTCAGAGACTTGTGTGTTTGGCTCCCCTTTTTTGTAGTTGAACCGAAAGAGTTTCTTGAGAAGACAATTGGGTTTACAATAAATTACACAAGGGAAGATCCAGATGATCCTCGCGAACTATCAGAGTTCCCTGACATAAGATTATGGTTTGTGAGACTCGACGCAGTGTACCCTTGGCTCCCGGTCTTGCTAGATTGGAGAGCAGGCGAGTTAGCCCGTTACGCCGCCATGTTAGTCCCTCATCAGGTAATATTATATGTAAATAGTATGGGACAGAGGGAGTAGCATTTATCCTGTTTGTATGAGTTTGTGTTCCGGTGCAATAGTGTATTGGCATTTCATGTGTGTGTGCGTGCGCATGACAGATGAGCATGAAGATGGGAGTTGTGTTCAATCCAGAGGCATTGGAGTTGTTCGTAATGAAGAAAGCTTTTGTGGTGCATGACTGGTTGAAGCAGCACAATATCCCAAAGCCTGGGTTAAAAACAGCCGACATGGCCAGGATGCTTGGATTTGGGATTGGAGACGAGCTCTTTGACTTGATTGATCAAGCCCCATTTCGTTCCTCTTAGTCTTCTTCTTTTCATAGCCCTAATTTTACATCCATGCTTTAAAGCTGGGTAAATACTAGTGATCAAAGTGCATTGTATTCAATCAGGGTAAAATAAGTAAATAAAGATTAAAAGAAAACTCTGAAGAAAAACAAATGCATGCATCTCAAAGGGGCAAAAGACCACTTTAAGTCTTAAAAATGTCACACATTTTCTATTTTTGTCTTAAAAGTTCACATTCTTCAAAAGATTTCTAGAATGTTATAACTATGTAAGCAATTAGTTCCAAATTTAACAAAAGATGGTTACCGATTAGAAATTAATTTACAAAAAATTGGTAATTAAAATAGTTTATTAATTCTCAAAAAATATTATATAAATTACATTTATTGGACAACAGTCATTGAATGGTTGAGGACCAGCTCATTTTAGTTTAAATTTAATATATTGTTGTGTATTATTATATGTAGAAATTATTGAAGTCTTATATGTTGAGAAGTCCAAAAAGTAATTTAAAATATCTTTAAAAGAAAGTATTTTATTACTCTCTCTGTCCTGAGCTTTATGCTCCATTTGTGTTTGACACGAAGATTAAAAAATGATAAAAATATGTATCTTTTTCCATTTTATCCTTGGTCCCACCTTTCTCCCACCCCATCTGCTACTGCTACTGCTACTGCCGACTACTATTCTTCTCTATCTGGCCCATCCTTCGTCATCCATTATTGTTTCTCTGGCAGCCCTACCTTCTTCATTTCTTTTTCTCCAGTCTCGCCGTCGCTCCCTTCTCGAATTTCACCATCTGGTTTCATGTCTTTCGCATCCTTGGCATCAAATCTCTCGGAGTCCTTTTTCCAATCTCTCGACGCCTGATCTCCTTGCCCCTTTCTCCTTGCCAGCGTCTGATCTCCTTGCTCCGATCTCTTAGCATCTAATCTCCTCGCTTGATCTCTCGACGTCTGATATCCTTGCTGGCATCCGATCTCTTCGCTGACGTCCATTCTCTCGGCATCTAATCTCCTCGCTCCGATCTCTCAGCGTCTAATCTCCTCACCTCAATCTTCTTGTTCAATCACAAGCCACCTACAGCCCTGACCCTTTCACCAAGTCGACTGCCACCCTGACCTCCTCGCCCTGTCATCTGCAGCCCTGATTGTCCGTTGCGAGCATGCTGACGGTGGACACGATGGAGATCGGCTTAAGCAAAACAAGAACAAAACCAATAGAGTAAAATAGATGAAAGGAGGGGTATAATTGTAAAGTTGTCTAGTAAAACTTAATAAAAACGAAAATTGCGTAAAAAATTTGGGACGACAAAAAATGGTAAATGAAATAGAAAACCTGGGACAGAGGGAGTATTATTTTTCTTTTTTATGTTGGTTAAGTTAAAAAATAAATAAACAATTTTTTATAAAAAATATTTTAAAATTACTTTTCCATGTGTGTTTTAAAAAAAATTCAAAAAATTTGATATTAGACAATTATTATGATTCTTATTTTTTTGTACCCATTATCAACCACAAAAAAAAAAACGTCATAGGAAGTTGTGGGACTAACTATTTACATATTGCAAGGTTTTAGGCTCATTCAAAAAGGTTGATACATAGAAACTTGAGCATCTTCCGATGAAGTTCTTCAAATTCGAATCATTGCCGATATTGTAGCACTAAGGGCTCATTGGCTAATAAATGCATCATAAAGTTATTTATTTAATATTGTTCTACCACTTTTCAATAATACATAAGCCAGTTTGTCTTCTGCAAAAATTGATATTTTGTTTAGCTGGTTTATACTCTATGGCATACGTATAATTTCAGACGTATGAACCTAATGCTCACTGTAATAAAGACCCAAGATGAGATAGTATGTTTCTTTATCTTAAATATTAGCTAGCTAAAAATGTGTTGAAAATGAAAATTTGATTTCACTGCATTAATTTTTGTGTTGCTAATGGATTTTTGGGTGTATTCAGCGCAACTAACCAATACGTGATTACTATCAAAGTTACCAAAATTTCTATTTCAATCTGACTTTATAGAAAGTTAACTCTATTTTCTTTTTCTAAGCTATTAGACTCCTAAAATTTTTAAAATATTTAGAATTTCATACTATAAAGTGAAAATTATGTTTTATGTTTAATACTAGATCTTATTTAATTTTAGAATAAATTAGATGCTTAGTAGTTAGTTATTGCGATATGGATAGAAGTGACGAATTTAAATTATTACAATAAACACTTATTACTTATGTTTGTATATATTTTAAAGTAGTTGATGTTGTATATTTTTTGTATCATATACCACTTTTTTATTCAAACAATAACAATCTTTTAGGTATTTAATTATAGGTATAAGTGATAATTATTAAGAAATGACTTATATCTAAAAATCTTATTAGCATTCATAAACTTAAGACTCATTTCAATTTTTTATTATGTTTATTTGGAAATCTTTTTATTACAGGTTAAGTTATTAGTTCTCGAATTTATTCAATAGAATTCAAGAATTTGTTTACAAGTTTTTATGAATTTTTCTTTCTTTAAAAATAAAAAATAAAAAATTATTTAAATTTATTAAAATTATTAAAATTTTACTTTGTAAGAATCATTATACCCGCATAATAATGACTTCCAAATAAAACTAGTTACACATGAAAAAAAAAAGATGTAAAGGTAGCAATAAATTATATTAAATTAAATTAATTTAAATTATAACGAATTGGTTGTATGCATTTGTATTAAAGATAATGTGAATAAAAAATAAAAAGGAAAAATTTTTCCAGAATTAAAAGAGAAACCTTACTTTAGGTGTATAATGTATTTTACTTTACTATTTCCCGACGTAAAACATTTTACTTTACTATTTCCCGACGTAAAACTTTTAGAGATCCACAGGCTCCAGTCGCCACTTCCCCAGTCCCACTGCTGCTCCAACCTCCAAATCCCAACACAGCTGATGGCCAGCAATAGAGACCGAGACGACCCGTTAGCATTCCCCAGCAACCCATCCTCCTCCTCCTCTCCGATAACCGTCTCCGACCATCTTGACAGCTATCTCCAAGACCCTTCTTCTTCCCTAATCGGAAGCGCCGCCGGAAGTTACCAGAACGAAGGGCTTCTCGGAGGCGAAACCACCAGCATCAACGATGCCGAGTTTGGCTTCTCCAGACCCGATTTCCTGCAGACTCCGCTCGCCGGGACCGTCCAGTTCTACCAGCGCCACGTGTTTCTCTGCTACAAGAACCCGGCCGTCTGGCCGCCTAGGATAGAAGCCGCGGAGTTCGATCGCTTGCCGAGGTTGCTCTCTGCTGCTGTTTTGGCTAGGAAGGGTGACATGAGGAAGGCGGTAAGCTGTTTCTGGATTTGAAACATCTGGGGCTTCTCCCCTTCTTGCTGGGTTATCTGAAAGGATTAATACTTTATAGGTTTTGGGGTTCAAGCTTGTGGCTTTGATAGATATTTTTAATCAGATATGGAGAACTGAATGCCATTGCTTTATACTTTTACATGTTTTTTTTTTTTTTTGCTTGACTGTGAGATTGGAGTAGCCTGAGTTTGGTTGCATCCTCAAATTCATTTGTGTTGGTTGTCTTAAAGCTTTGAAAATTTTAGATCGCTTTTTTATCGTATTTTGTGACAACGTTATGTAGCTTTCTTTCCTACCCCTAACGTTTTCTAGGCGTGGGAGAGTAGGGCCAGCATACCTGTTCTGAGTTTATGAAAATTTGTGATCTTTTGCTATCTGAAGAGTTAATATGTGCTACTCTGAGTTGATGTTGTACATTGTTGCTTTTTAGCGTTTAAGCGTTACAAGGAATAGGAGATTCCATTATAATGGTAGTTGACTTTGGAAATATGATGGTAATACTCGCGGTGCGTAAATAATGTGCAGCCGGGAATAAATACTTTAGCGGAATCTTGAATTTTCGATTCCTCTCTCTATCTGATGAAGCTCCTCTTCGCAATAAAATTCCGAGTAGAAATTATTCCTCGGTACTGTTGCTTATAATGTGCAGTTCTGGGATGAGCATCTGTGTATTTCTGCTTGAATGAATAAGCTTTTATAATGGCTATTGAATGTTTGCATTTGTTTATACAGTATGTTCTGTTGTTGGCAACAGATCATTATCATTATGAAAATATCTCTCTTAGATTAGTTTGGTTATTTGAACACGAATACTATGTGATTCTGTGAGTCAGCAGACTCTGCACTATAACTAAATAATGTAAATGGTAATTTTATCTAACGACATTTATAACTAGTTCTCCTCCCATGAAGAATGGGCCACATTATTTTTTCTGGTTAGCTGGTAAAAGTATTCATTGATATTGCTGTTTTTTCTGTTTGTATTCTTATTTTTTCAATCGATTGATGCTGCTCTCTCTCTTTCCTTATTTATCACTGTCCTTCTGTAGACTCGCTTGACAATATGTGAGGGGCATGATGGAACTGAGACCTCAAACGGGGATGTGCTAATATTTCCTGACATGATCAGATATAGGTCAACCACCAGCCTTTTGATGTTCTGTGAATCTTTTGTTGATTTTTCCCCTTCAATTTCTGATTCAGTCTTAGAAAATGATGCAGGAGATTGACTCATTTTGATGTTGACACATTTGTTGAAGAAGTTCTAGTGAAGGATGGTGAATGGCTTCCTGGAACTCCTGAAGCCCTAAAAGGGTCGTATATCTTTGTATGTTCTCATGGGTTACGAGATCGCCGTTGTGGAGTTTGTGGACCTCCACTAGTGAATAGATTTAAGGAGGAAATAGAATTGCGCAGCCTCCACGGTAGAGTGTCGGTTAGCCCCTGTTCACACATTGGAGGTCATAAGTATGCTGGAAATGTAATTATTTTTGGATCAAGTGTTGGTGGAGAAGTCACTGGACACTGGTAGAGTCTTCTCCTTAATTTCTATGTCACGACAGTGGTTTTGGTTTACCTTTGTTTGTCATTTGAAGTAAGGCTGACCTTGATTTTCACGTTTCTTTCTACTTCTGCTTTGATTTTTCAATTGTATTTTGCAGTTGATGGGCGATTTGACATTTCTTCTATTTGAAAATATTTTGTACAGGTATGGGTATGTTGCCCCAGATGATGTACCAACATTGCTTGAGCAGCATGTTGACAGGGGAGAAATTGTGGACTCACTCTGGAGGTAACTTATTTATCTCCTGCATCAACTTGTCCTTATTTTTCCTGGTTTGCCCTCAATGTAAAAGCTGCAGTTGGCCAAAATATATCTAGGAGGATCCGTTTACCTCAAGAATATAGAAATAGTTGCGAGGGATGATTCTTGGTAACTGTCTTCAGTAGAAGTTAGATTATGTCAATAAGTTAGGAAAAAGTACCCGTTTGAGCTTAACCTGAAATTCTTGACAAAGCTTTGTCATGCATGCAGACTTAGGGAGTATTTATTGGCTTACTAGGGTTTAAATCCATTTATCAGGGGTCAGATGGGTCTATCAGAAGAGGAACAGAAGACATCTCAGGAATTAAGAATCCAGCGTAATGGTGAACCTAATGTTGAAAGAGGCATGGGTGCTGAAGCACAGGTGGAAGAGGTAAACAGAACTAGTTGTACGTCTCAGGCTGAAGTAAGTGGATGTTGCCAGGAAAATGGCAGTGCTTCTTGTTGTCAGAACCCTGTTTTACAAGAAAAAGCACATGGTTTAAATTCAAAGGATAAAACTCAAACATCTGCGCATGAAAAGAAGGGAACCAAAAAACTAGTTTCTTGTGTAAACAGCGGTAAGGGTGGTTCAGTTCGCAAGGTTTGTGCAACACCAACATGGTGGGAGACCTGGGAAAGGGAAGATACATATGCAGCTCTCGCTGTTGTATTTGCTGCAGTCTCGGTTGCTGTTGCCTGTAGTTGCTACAAACAGTTGAGTTAGTGCTCTGATTTAATTGCTGCTTTGTTTCTGTGAATTGTATTGGTGTATTAAAGGGCATAACTTCGTCCTCTCAAGTATTAATGAGATTGGTCATCTTATGCCTTAATGAGATAGGCAGTAAGATTATTGGCCCTATTTGGGAATAGTTTTTTCTGATTAGTGTCAGAGTTTTGGATAAATTATTGGCCAAAATGCGCATTTGGCCCCTTAACTTGGCCAACTCTAACGAGTTACCCCTTCATGTTTGACTTAGTATGAGTCAGTCCCTCAACTTTACAAAATTTAGCGAGTTCGTCCAAATTGAATGGAAAGGTAACTGGAGTTAGATATGTTGCTGATGTGGCATGGAACTGTGCTGAGCTGGTATTGCCATCTCAGTGCTTTTTTCCACGTCAATCCATCTCCTTTCTCTTGCTATTTGTTTGTTCCAGTGAAGCTCATCGTCTTAACAACCGAGACTTCTTCACGGTCGGATCCTTACCAGGGGGCCATTTTTTGCCTCCATCTCCTTCAGCTTCCCTATCGACGGGTAGCGGTTTCTTCACATCATCCTTACCGTTGAATCGATCATCGTCGTAGTGGCTTCTTTGCATCGGTCATCGCCGAATCGACAGCCCTTCTCCAATGAATTGCCGAATCAACGAATCACATAGTCAATGAATCAATGCATCGACGAATCAACTGATCCGGCTCACCGAAACCTACCAAATCCAACTGCCGAATCCCGCCGGAAGAGTCGATCGGCGCTTGCCTTCATGAATCGACGCTGCCAAATCGACGGAGCCTTCTAATCGATCTTCAATGAATTGACGCATCGATGAATTGACTGATCCTGCTCACCGAATCCAGCCGAAAAACTTGCTCCGCCGCCTGCCTTCATCTTGCAGTCGCGAAAATCGCCGCCCGAACACGCCCAGGTTTGTTTGTTTTAATTTTTTATTTCATCTGCTCGCCTAACAGACGGCGTTTTTCCAACTGGCTGCTTTTCGTTAGCAGATGGACTAAACCGTTAAGTTTAGCAAACTTTATAGACTAAAACACTAAATCTGCAAACTTAGAGGACTAACTCGCACTGAGTTAAACAAAAAGGACTAACTCGCTCGAGTTTGTCAAGTTGGAGGACCATATGTGCATTTTGGCCTAAATTATTTAACAATGATGATGAAACCACTGAAAATTTTAGATAGCTTTTTAAAAACTGCAGCGTTAATCGCTGATGCTGATATCAAACAGTGCCATTGTTGTATTCTATCCTTTTTGTCAAAAAGATTTATGTTGTATCTTGGGCCTGTCAAGTGTTTCAGCTAAAAGCATCAATGAATTTTGTTTTTGTTTTTTAACGTTCTTCTGGAATGCTGTGCAAGGTCTCATGGAACAAGTAGAACGTTAGTTTTTTGGAAAGAAATGATTGCTAAGGAAATGAGAAATCAATCCGTTTGCATCTTCGCAGCTTCTATTTGACTGGTGCTGGTGAACACAAAATTTGAGAGGGCAAACTTGTATGATGCCATTCAAAAATTAAAAAGAAAAACACAACCTGAAAGTTATGTATTATGTGATGTTACAAGAACCTGCACCGAGCTGCTGCAAGTGAATACAATTTCTGAATTTTACATTTCCCCACAAGTGACAACTCTTCAGCCATGAAAGCTCACTTCGTTCAGTATATATTTGATTACAACATCTAATCAACACAATCTAAAATTCTAATCGCCATTCACCTTGATGTTTATTGAGTTAGAGCGGCCGATGTGGTCTGCAACTGCAAGCCTCCGACATTCACACTCTATTGCCTTTGCAATTCTAGCATCTTCCGGATCTGGCACAGGGAATTCAACGTGGACAGACCCCTGTTTGATTGGTGCAATGGACTCGGCAAGCATTGCTTGTTGCTTGACATAATTGTATAGCTCTTGGTGGAAGGCGTGATCCAAGGAGAAACAATTATCAGTGGTTCCATTACCTGAGTGGCTCGACGACCCAGAACCTTCTTTTCTACAAAAGTGAGGTAGGGATGAATAATCCATGACCTGCATAATATATTGAAGATACCAAAATAAAAACCTGATAAATCAAGCACAAAATCCAATCGAAGTTTTTTGTTTGTGATTTGTGATGCATGGGACAATAATATCAAGTGGTAAATTGTAATTTGTAAATAAGGCAAAAGGTAAGGAGGAAGCTGCAAGGTATATTATGTATTCTTCAGCATTAAGTGAGCATCATATGAAGATGAAGTACGTATTCCTGTTTAGTTTTTGCTTATCGTTTTAAGATATTCCAGGGTTGGCATATGTTAAAATACAAAAGTCCATTATCTGTGGTGTAAGAAAGGGGGACCACAGAAAACTTTCTTTTTTGGGGAAAAGAATAGATGAACTTTGCAACAATAAACCATGTAAGCAGTACAACGGCTATATAGTTTTCCTATCGCTCATGTAACTTTTTTCTTCTAACGATGTACTTGTAAGTGATGGTGGCAAGATGTTAAATGGGCAATGTTTATTCTTGATGCTAATGTCGAGGAAAGAGAACATGTAAAGAGTGACTTCATGAAAATATCAAGTTCAAGCCTTTATTTTTTTCTTTGATAAGCAAAATATAAAGCCTTGCCTTTAATAGTTCATCCCTTCCACAACCTTGAAGCACCTGAATTTTCCTCCTTGTTCTCTCCTGCAAGAGTGGCTTTACGACCTGCCAGACTTTCAATTATTTGTGCTTTAATGTGTTTGTAAAGTCAAAAGAAAAAAAAAAGGCAGATGGATGCAAACCTTCCAGCATGCTGAAAATACGAATGGAGCATTTACAATATAATATGTTTCTGACTTCTCTGGATAGTTCAAGTCATCGATTGTTGACATAACAGTTAATAGCTGCACTAACAGAAATAACACGCAAATGATCCACATTTTCGAGAAGAAATTGGAAGTAAATTAAGCCAATGAGAATAAATAGCTAACAATGTTTTATATCCCTTCAAGAATGTGAAAGAAGCTCAGAAGCCCTTTGTATACCTCAGTAATTCATGCACATAAACAAACACGTGTGCATGCAAACTGGCTCTAGATAACCACCTTGCACTATGGTTACAGCGAAAATGCTTTGGCACAAAAGCAGACAGATAAATCAAACAGAACAAAAACAGAATGGACATCATAGGTTGAATTAGAAGCAGTATCCAAAACACACACAAAAACACATGCTTTATAATGAAACAGAGAAAATATTCTTTTGTGGTTCAGGCAATCTTGACCAATTCAATTATGAGAGCTTCATTTAAACAAATAAATATGTGATCACATGTCTTATTAAGTGCAAAAAAGAAAAGGGGTAAATATTGTACCTTTATTTGATTCAGGGCTGAAAGTCTTAACCCTGTCATATCCAAAACCTTCACACATGTGCTAATATGGCGCCCATAATTTTTAGTTGCAGAAGGCTACACCAGGAAACACATAGGATTACCACTAATGAATAAGCATAGGTGCTAAGAAACTAAAATCTGCAAGTCAACTCACCAACACTACACGATCTCTATATTCGTTCATCTGAATGTGTGATTGTACATAGTAATTCACCTAAAATACCACAAAAATCTTACATGTAAAATCCAGAAAACAAAACCCAAGACTGCCTTCCAAACCAATAAGAGGATCCTAATAGAGTCAACCATGCAAAACAGAAGCAGAGCCCTAAATACACAGATGCATTCACCAATTAAGAAACATTTCTTGGCTCATTCTGACATATTCAACATATTTAGCACTCCTTTTCTTCCAGCATCACATCTTTCCACTTTGGAATTCAATAACATGGAAAAGTGAGTTAATATCCTTACAGATGCTTTGTCATATGTGCTGAGGCCAACCCCAACTGCAATAACGGGGAGACCCTGGTAAAGACATTTGGGAAGTCAGAACAAAGAGTCAAATACTTAATAAAAAAAGCTTCCTCTAAATGCTGCACCTACCAGATCCAAGCCCACCCCAGAAGAAGAAAAAAGTGAAGAATAAAAAAGGAAGAGACATAAAGGAGCCACCCAGACAGACGAGACATAAAACATTGATTAGTTGCCAGACTCACAATGATTCATTATAGCCTTTGAAAATGGAATAAGCAATTGTGAAACAAAAGTATACCTCTTTCGTGAACCCTGATACTCCTACAAGCTGAGAGTCTCGTACTGCTCTATATAAATCAGTGGGGATGATTGGTTTCTGTACACAGAAAGAAGCATTAACTAAAGGAAGAGCTTTCTCCGAGAAATAAAATGGATAATTTCATTCAACAAGGTATTTCACAACCGAATAAGATATCACTCCATGAATAGTGACAGAATTCAAATCCAACCAGCTTCAATATGTCACCATAAAACAAAGAAATTAAGAAAACTCACCGCCAAGATACCATCAATCTCATTTTTCACTCTCCAATTCAGGCAATCAATCAACTGGAGAATACAATTAAAATCAGCAAATGTAGTTAACAGCTTTTACAAACTCTCGGTAATCCTGACAATCTAACCATTTTGTGTGCCTTCTGAACATTCCACTCTCTAGCTTTCAGAAACCGCACCAGTGTTTCAGTTGGATCGCCCTGGTGCATGTTCTGTGGAAAAAGAAGAATTCTAGTCTCTGTTTTGGTACCAGATGCAAACAAAATCGGGAATATCAACATAACAATATCCTGCCTAAGACTGTCATCAAAAAGTTGATAAATTCCACACCAAATCAACTATCTGGTGCAGTGATAAATAAGAAAGCATTTTCATGTTAGCCAGTAGACCTGATCATAGAGATCAGGCATAAAACCAAAAGAGAAGATCATATTGAGCTGATCTTGGTATAATCTCCATAAAACACTCAAAGCTATGACATTGGGAACAAATAATAAACCGAAAAATTAAACTAGATACTTCACTAATATTGAATCGATCAGAACTAACTCAGATTAGAAGCTCTACGAATGGCATTAATATACGTCAAGCACCTGGATCAAGTTCACAGGAGAGCTTACTTTTAGCTGTTGCAAGTAATACCAAGTAATTAACTCATTTTTCTAGTAAAAGAATATTTCAATAACTGTCAGAGACTCAGTGGGACAGATCCAGGCAAATCAAGCAGAGCCTAGAAAACAAACAAAAAGCACCAACCTGGAAGGTAGAGGTAAGTGTCCCATCCACTTCAAATCATGATTCAAAGGAAAAGAGAAGTCCAGAAAAGGTAGTAAACATTAGTATTTCTTAACAATTGAAGTATTAAAGAGAAAAGCCAAGAGCCATAGATGAGTATTCGGATCTCACAAACGTCCATTAGGGACTGAAATTGCTTGATTGCTTCCTGATGAGCGGCACCCATGTCCCCTTTTGCTCTTGTTTCACCAATCCCTGCTAAAAGGGCAAACCTTGGAGTAAGAACAAGCAATGCTGAGCTGCGGATTCAGCTCTCCTCGTTCTTCACGTAGATCGAACTAAATTAAGCTGGGAGAACAGAAATACAGACAAGTGAAAGGCCAAAAAACAAGAATTTAGAGGGAAAAGACTTTTTCAGTGGGGCTGTGAAAGGGATGCTCCTTGGAAATAGGGATCTTCTGATATATGTTCTCGCTTCTGTTTAAAATGTCGGAAGATGGCAAATAAAAATATGTAAAATCCACCAGGGGTCATCTAACTTATTTTTTTGTCCTAAATAGGTACCTCACCTTCAAATTATCCTAATTACATACCTTTATTCTTATTGCACGTTTCAATTAGGTAATTTCCGTCAAGTTTAACGTTAACCCTAATGGAAAAAGCCGGTGTGTCATTAATTAACTCTAAAATAATCATAAAATAACATTCTAAGTCCTCTGAGTATTCCAATCAACAATTCTAGACCCTTAAGTTTTAAATCTACTGTTTATGCTCCTCTCTCCTCTTTCTCCACCTCTTCCTCCTACCTCACAGTCACCTTCGACTCTAGCAATGTCCTGTCTAGACCATCGGTGGTGACATCACGGCTATCTATTCTGTCAGGTCCCTCCAGCTCCTCTCTTCAGGTGCCTTCTGCCTCACTAACGGCTCCGATGCCACTATCTGTGACTCCGAGACCATGCCCAAGTCCATCACCTTGATACCCACCATCACCGGTCAGATTTGGATTTTCAACGATACGCATGAAGAATAACATCACTGCCCTCTAGTTTTTAGGGTGTGATGAGCGAGGATGAACATCATCACCCTCTAGGTTTCTAGAGATTGTTGTTGTCCAAGAACCCTTGATTAATGGTAGGAGGCAACTTCGAGGAGTGGTGGATTGCGAGGCGGCTTCAAAGGCTTGATTGACAAATGAGCCCACAAACCCAAAGCTACAGAGATTGAATCAGAAGTGATGAGTGGAGATTGAATTCAACAAGTGAAATTGAATCGGAGGTGATGAATAGAGATTGAATTCAAGTGGAGATGAAGGCAACGGATTTAGGTGGACAATGATGGATTTAAAGTGTAGATAAAGGCAACAATTCGAGGTAGAAGAGAAGGCGAGCAAAGGGTGCCCAATGAAGCACGATAAGCCATTTTTGGGCTGTGATAGAATGTGGAAGAGAAGGTGAGTGAATTTCGGTGGACGGCTGCATTTTTGTTTGGGTTGATTTCATGAATATGTGATAAGGGTTTCAGGGTAAAATTAATTTAGATGAAAATTTAGATGTTATATTTAGTAATTAAAATAGTTTGAGAACTAAAGTTTTCATTTTAAGATTATTTTAGCATTATTTAATGTCACGTCATCATTTTCTATCCGATTTAACTGTGAAAGTAATGGAAAATACCTAGATACGTCATGTAATAGGAGGAAATGTACCTTATTAGGATAATTTAAATGTAAGGTATCTATTTAGAATAAAAAAAAAAGTTAGGTGACCCCCAATAAATTTTATCCAATAAAAATATAAAATCACTCACAACAAGAACCACTCGATATATAATTTCTTTTTTCCGGGTACGACCGCGGCTAATAGATTCTTTCATGAAAATAAAATTCTTGTTGAGGACCAGAATAATAAGGAAAGGATAGCCAAACATATCAACCACTCGTGAGCAGAAGTAAACTTTTGAGGGAGCTTCTCCCTGCGGAGGGTTTGACCTGACTCAGTTTTGAAGTAATTAACATAAAGCCCCGTTTTATGTTAGTGTTAATATTTTGGAAGAGTTTTAAAAAAATTAACATATGGTATTTTTTTAGTTTTTAGTTTTAGTAGTTTCAACTCTATCATCAATAAATTATCCAAAATCTCATCATTAATCACAAAAATTATTCCTACATGGATTCATTCGCTAACCAATATTAGGAAACTTTAAAAAAAATTCTAAAAAATATGGTTAAGATATGAGTATAAGTTGAGACCAACATGGAAGGTGACCCCTAAAGTTAAGACCCAGCCCAGCCCATGGTATCTGAGGCTTGGGTTTGTTCAAGTCTAACTTGGCTTGGATTTGATTAGAGTTTGACATTTTCTCTTATCTTTAATTGCTTAAAATATAACAATGCAGCCTTTCTAAAAAAAATGAAAAAAAAAAAAAGAAGAAGAAAAACATATAATGATGTAGCCAAAAGATGTAATGGTAGCTACTATATGTTCAATATTTCTCAACCTATTCCTAAAATATATATTCAGATGGTCAGATTTTAATACGAAGTTTAGGCTCTAGTTTATCGATGAGGTTGTGTGAGATCAGAAAAGAGTAAAGTTTGATGAACTCATTCAGGGAGGCATGAGTGTGATGGAATATGAGCATAAATTCAGTACACTCACAAGATACACCCCTCATATGGAGAACTAGGAGATAGTGAAGGCAAAGAAGTTCATCAAGGGTTTCAAATGTCTCTTTAGGAGACATATAATTGTGATGGATATAGAAAGCTACCATCAAGCAGTCCAAAAAACCTTAGCCTTAGAGACCGAGCTTGAGCAAGGAGAACTGAAGGCTATGTGAAAAGAATAAATGCCCTTTAGCCTATGTTCAATTGAAGGGTAAAAAGACCAACCAATGGTAGGATCATAAAGAAAGTGAAAGCTCAACAAAAAATGGCTAGAAAAAGTAGCAAAGAGCCATGCCAAACATGTTAGAAATTCTATAGAAATAACCTTGTTACCATGCAATTAACACTTACCTCAATTTGTGAAGTGTGCACTACTAAAATTTTGGCATTTACCAACACCCATTTCCAACAGCTGCGCGTTGGTAAATACGCGTTGGTAAACTATTCGTTGGAAAAAAAGGTTACCAATGTGCAAAAATACCCGTATTGATAATTTCCAACGTGTGCACATTTGTAACAGACACGTTGATAATTACCAACGGTCATATAGCAACAATGTTTTCCAACGTGCAAATAAATTACCAACGTGCACGTGCATTGATAATTACCAACGTGCAAATCCATTAGTAATTACCAACGTCCACGCGCATTAATAAATTTACCAACGTGTATGTGCGTTAGTAAATACCAATGTTAAAATTATACATGTTAAAATTTTTTAAAAAAGTAAAGCAGTTTCTAATGAGGGGCTGTTGGAAACTGTTTTTTAAATAAAATACACAATATTTAAATTATATGCTATATTCACTAAAAATTATACTTAGTAAAATTAGATAACTAAGATTTTATTATTACATAAATTAATATTAAGACAACAAAAAAATAATCAATAAAAATTCACAAAGGATTTATTAGTACCAGAAAATTCACAAAAAATTCATAAACTAAAAAATTGTAAATTGCACAAAATTATAATAATATTTCCACAACTCACAAAATTCAAAAAAATTCACAAAAATTAACAGAATTAAAAATATCACAACAATTAACCAAAAATTCATAAAATTTGACAAAAATAACTAAAAAATCACAAATTCTTACCAAATCTACAATCAAAATATCATATCTACCAAATGTACAAAATCAAAATGAGACAACCAAATCTACAAGTTTATACACAAAAATCGCAACCAAAACTACAAAATCAGTGAAAATTAGTGAAGATTGAAAGAGACCCATCACAGCGTCGGGCCAGGTGACGGCTTGCTAGGCGAAGTTGAACAAGGCTGTGAGATGAGCATGCATCCGTGAGGCGGAGAGGCTGAGGGAGATCGTCTGCGAGGCGGAGAGGCGATCTAGCGTCGGAGATCCAGTGGAGGGCAAGGCGACTAGGTGAGGAGGCTAGGTTGAGGATGCACGGAGGAAGACCGGTGGAGGGAAATCGGTAGCCAGGGAAGAAAGACGACAGAGGCAAAATGGTAGAGGTAGTTCGGCGGCCAAGGAGGAGAAGAAGAAGCGGCGCGGCAAGGTGAGGTGAGGCTGGGGATAGATGGAGGGTGATCGGCAACTATGGAGGAGAATAAGAGGTGGCTGGAGAATGGGAGAGAGGGAGAAGAAGGTGAAAGGTGAAAGAAGATAGAGTGAGAGGCGGCAAGGGTGGAAATGAAAAGGAGATAGATTTAGGTATAAATATGGGCTAGGTTAGGGTTTTGGATTTGGGTTTTGTTTGGGTTTTGTGGGTATTTTGGGCTTTTACATATATTTTAAAATGTAATTATTATTTGTAACAAATGTTCTAAAAATATTACTTTACTTTCTATAATTTTAAACTTTAGACTCTATAATATATAATTATTATTATTATTATTATTTATACTAATATACATATGACATATATGATAAAAATATACATATGATACAAGCCTATTCTTTAGTTGTAGAGAGAAGAAATTTCTTATACAAGCCTACAAAATTTAAATCTTGACTAACCATGAGAATATATTAATTACAACTAAACACTTATATATATATATAAAAATGATATAATTGACAATATAATTATTTTATGTATGTATGTATGTATCATATATTTAATGTATATATATATGATATATTTTAAGTACATATTCTTATATATGATACATTATTATTATTATTATTATTATTATTATTATTATTCAATAAGTGTATGAGAATATATATTTTAAATTATAATTATTATTTTTAAAAAATTGTTTTAAAAAATTTTAAAACTTTACTTTCTAAAATATATAATTTTATATATGATTATTATTATTATTATTAATATTATTAATTATTATTATTATTATTATTATTATTATAATATTTAACAATTACCAACATGTCAATGCGTTGGTAATGCACATTGGTAATCTAACCATTGAAAAATAGCTGACTTATCAACACGTTGGACCGTTGGTAAATTACTAACGTGTTAGGCCGTTGGAAAAAACTAGTTTTTTTAGTAGTGGTGTAGACACTGGGCTAGAGATTGCCCAAAGCAGCAAACCTAGGGAGCCCAAGGAAATGTTACTACTGCTGCCATAGGAAGTTCTAGGCATGTGGTGCAACCTAGAGTGTTCATCCTAACCAGCCAGGTAATTGGAAAACAACCAGCAATGCATGGTCCTTTTACTATAACGAATAGTATTGTTAAAGTACTATTAGATACTGGTGTTACACCGTGTGTTATTTTGGCAAACTTGGTCATTAAGTTAGGACTATAAAAAAATGAATGAAATCAAATTCATTAGAACTCTAGGAATTCATAGTTGATACCAAGGAAATGATAGTAGATTGTTCATGGACATTGAGAATCATGGATTCTATTCTAACTTATAGGTCATGAATTTGAAATCATATGATACTATGTTGGTATGGATTAGTTGAGTAAGTACCAAGTCCATATTGACAATGCAAGTGAAATTGCAACCTTTACCGATCCTTAAGGGATAGTCATGACTTGCAAATCCTTTGTGTCAAAAGATGAATATTATGCACTAAATGTAGTTACGGAAGATGAGCAACTTATGGAAATACATATAGCTAACCAATACCCTAAGGTATTCCTACAGATTTACTAGGATTACCTCCCCATCACGAGACAAATTTCTATTGACATACAACTAGGGGGTGTATCAGGTGTAATGTTGGAGTACATTATGCTTGTAATGAAAATAGCCACTAATTTTAGTTGCTCTCCAAATTAAACCACAAGTGCACAAATATCACTTGTAACGTGTTAAGTATGGGCCAATCCCATAAAAATTAATGAGTGCTCAATTGAAGTCCTTACTAGTTCCTAAGTAACTAAGTGTGAGTGTGCGCAAAATAATTAAAAAGAGTGGCAAGGCAAATAGCAATAAAATGGAGACAAACAATCAATAAAGGGAATAATCAAGCCAACAATTACAAACAACCAACCAGCACAAAGAGAAGAATACCAAGGACTAGCAGTCTAGCACTAACAACAAACTTGACGCAAGAAATGCAATGGAGCAACCTCCTAGGAAAGAGTGTAGAACTTTCAAAAATAAAATAAAAAGTATATATATTTTTTATTTTTTAAGACTCAAAATATTTAATATTTTAAGGAGTAAGTGTGGTGCCAAGTAGAGGTTAGTGCATTGTGAAAAGACAAAAATATTGTAAGAAGATGAAGACGAAACTGGAAACAAATGCGCAAGTAGAACTTCCTCTCATATGTAAATAACCCACTTAATTTTTTTTTCTGTGAAATACGGATCAGGTTTATTTTTACAGTTAAATTACCTATTAATGTTGCATTATCAATAGATTTTGATGACTATTACTGCCTCTGTTTCACAAAAACTGTCATCTTTACTATTCACAGTAATTAATCTATGATTTTATTTCTCTTAAAATTTATCATAAAAATATGAACTTTTTACATGAAAATGAAACTTTAAAGATTCTAATTTCTAAATATCATTTTTAAGAATTTTTTATTCAATTCATATTAATATAAATATATTCAAATCAAACTTTAGTAAAAAAAAGTAACAGAGACAGCTAGTATAAACTAGAAAGAGTATTATTTTTGTCTAGTTGCATGATAATTTTGAAATATTTTAATAATATAGTAACATTGCATGCATATGTGGCAAGCTTATGTATGACAAAAAAAAACGATAAAATAATTAAATTAACGCTATCCCTCTAAGTTTTGAATCTTTGTGGTTCTCACAAACACTTCTGCTTCTTTACCTTCCGGCGCCACCCCTTTTCTTCATCATGCATGAGCTCCGACGAGACCTCACTCGCCTTCCCAAACAAGCCATCATTAACAGGTGCCGATCTCAACATCATCCTTCTACAAGGCAACTCTAGCCACCAACCTTCTGATCCTTCCGAATCTTAAACTTGCACCAACAAACCCTAAACAGATATATCCTGATCAACAAGAAACAAAACCAGATGAAAAGAAAAAAAAAATAAAGTAATTTCATTTTCTACTTTATCCGTGAAAGAAAAAGCAAAAAGAAATCTTCAAATTGAGGCGGAGTATCAGAGTTCAGATTGAGATCTAAATCCTATTTCTGTTCCGTACGTTTTGGTCTCCTCTGCCTTACTAGGAATTGAAACCCGAGAGATCTGTGCCTCATGAATTCCAAGTCCTCCATGAAAATCCTCCGGCTCAAATACTAAAACCCAACCGGTTTCTCTCTCTCGTCCGACCCTTCAACTCATTTGGAACCCAACAACGAAGACTTTCCTTACCATCGGACTCCCTTACCGAAATGTACTGATCCAAGTCCATAGGCATCGGCTTTTGCACCATCCGAGATGACACCCCGTTGCTACCTTCGCCTTGCCTTGTTCCCTAAGAACCTCATCTACAGCTCTTTGACTCACTCCTCTCTCCCTTTTGCTAGAGACCCATTAGCAGTTCCGGCATCCCCAGCAGTGGGTGTCAGCTCAGTTAGTTTGAGGAGTGAAAGAACAAAACCCACTGTGGATTCACTCCCACACCCTTTTCTGTTGCTGGTGGAGGAAGGAAGGAGAAACCTCAGGTCCGGCTTAATTATGTACGTCGCTGTTCCATCGGATCTGGGCAGGGCAATGGCGTAGGTTCGAAGAAGATTGGTTCTCTTCCTATTTGCAGGAGGAGATTGGTTTTATTCCTGTCGCTGGTGACTAACAAATCCCAAGTGTTATTACTTTTAGTTCGGGGACCATTGTGCATTAATAAATTTAGTTCAGGGATACATATTGTAATTTTCCCAGTAGGAAGGCTGTTATGTGGCTTTTTTTTATTTATATTATTCAACAAACCTAATAGATTATTTTAAAAAAATGGAATGTTCTTTCATTAGTCTTGTGAGTGAATAGTTTGCTCACATTCAAAACAATAATGTTAGATTTTACTCGACTGTAAATGTGAGTAGGCAATTTAACAATAAAAATTATAATGAGTGATGTCTACTATCACAAAAAGCTCAGTGTGGGATTTGTCCCTTTTACCCCTCTTAGATATAGATAGGCTTTTTCGAGGGTAATAGGATGTCCATTAATTAGACTTTTAGTTTTCCAATTATGATTTTCTAAGGTTTGAAAACATATATATTTTTTTTTCCTTTTTTACACTATCTGAAATTCTAATTTAAATTATATAATTTTTCATCTTCTAGAAATTACATTCTATTTGATGTCTTTATCTACATTTAATAGATATTTAAAATTATCAATTTTTCTATAAATTTAAAATAATATTTTTTAATGTTAAACAATAACAAAGAAATACTAAATAGAATGAAATTACTAGGTTATGGTGTAGCTACACCGTTTAAATTGGGGTTCCATAAATTTTTTAGATAGTCATAGTGTAAAAAAAAAAATAGGGAGAAAGTATATATTTTTAAACCTGATAAAATGTAACAGTAATATCAACTGAAATTCAGGGTAACTGTAATTAACTCTATTTTTATTTATTTTTTAGGTTTTTTTTTTCTTTACGTTTGTCTCCCTGTAGACAGAGTTTTACTGTTTTAGTTTGAGTTTTGTTCCAATTAGTTATAGGGAGTATCTTGGTTTAGTAGATTAGTTTTGGCTATTTCACTAACATTCAATATTGTATAGATGTCATTACCTTATTATGTTCCTATTATTTTCCAGTAATTCATATCTTTGGTATTGTAAATGTTGTATATAATTTTATTGTTGTTGTTGTTATTATAATAATTATTATTATTAATTGGAATGTACCCTTTTTGTGGAAAAAGAAACCTACACGGGCCATGAGAAGAAAACAAAAAGAAAAATTCAGCTAATAAACTGGAGTACGAAACAAACAACAATCACAATGTCTGGAAATATCACTTATTGACAGCCGTTTTATTATTTGAAAGCAACTAGTAATTGAAAGCTAACAACTTATTCTAGGCCATAATGGAATTATTTGTTAGGCTTAAACGCTTCTTCCTCAAACGATCATACAAATAAATCCCGTCATCCTGCGCCTTCCAAGTGCAAGGGTTGCCTCCGCAGCATTTCACGGTGAAGTCATCGCTGGAGATAAAGGCCTGGAAGCAGACGTGCGCGTCGGCCTTCCACAAGTTACACACGAAGAAGGTGCTGCCGGGCGGCATAATTCACATGGAATCCGAACTTCTACCGGCCACCATTGCGGGTAACTGCAAGTCGTCGTCGGCGGATCTGAAGTGGACGTCGAGGGTCTGGCTCCCCGACAGCCCGTTCACGATTTGGACGTTGCGTTTCATAAACGCGGTAGGGGCCCCCACACGTGGCCTCATCCCTATCGCTATGGAGAAGAAGAAGATGATTGAAGCGAGTGAACCAAAACCTCCTGCTGCCTCCGCTCATTTGCTCCTTCTTCGTCTCGTAGTCTACTTCAGCTCCCAGGGGAAAGTTTGCCCGCATACGATGAACGAAAATCATTTCAAGTACTGGCTAGTATTTATATATGTTCCTGTATAGAGCTAGCGGTCCATTTATAGGAGATTCCGCGGCAAAGTCCTCTTAGTTACTCTTATCTAACGCCTGTAAATCTTTTGGCTGGCTTTGTTTTGGGTATGGCCATGGTGCTTTCTTCGTTTTTTTAAAAATTTTTCTTTTTGTTAATTTTGATTTGCAAACGATCTAGCCAAATGCAGTGCAGGTAAAATTTTTTGTTGTGTCCGGATGTTCAGTTTTTCTATTTTTCCAATTTCTTTTTGAAATTTGAAACGACTACTTTCAACATTTTGTAGAATGTGTTGCTCAAAGTCAGGACATAAATATTTTTAAAATGTGTTGCTCAAATAAATTTGCAGAATTTGTAGATTTTTTCATATGGTGAGAATTAATTTTCTGAGATGATCAACTAAAATATATTTATCTCTAAATGACCACTAACTAAAAAATTAAAATTAATAAAAAAAACATACAATATGGAAACTATAAAGAAACTCAATTTTTTTGAAATATATTTATCTGACCACTATGGTATTCTTTTTTTTTTTTTTCCAAAACAATCCACTTTGATTTTACGGTATATATACAGAAACAATTGGCATCCTTTTCAGAGTTAATGTTAATGTAGTAAAGTGTAGTATAGATGACAGCCCTATACACTTTGATTATGCAGATGCATGAAATGCATACAAATATCTCATTGAATAGCCATCGATTATTATAGCTACAAAACAGATACAGATACTGTAGGGATGAAAGATAACTAGGACAGCAGCAGCCACCCACACGACTAGCTTCCCTGGTGTTGTGTCTACTAACATTCACCCCTCCAGCCATCTTCCAACGAATTGTAACAGCAAGACTTCTCAGAAAGATTGGTGCCTTTGCGAAACCATCAGCATGGACGAATTCTGCAGTCAATATCCATGAAAACAAACAGTTCTCTGTTATATTCTAGTTTTATCTTCAACTTACTGTTGTGTTGCCTCATGTCACCTTTCCATACAAGTGGAGGACTGATGATAGATTTTGAAACTTCATCTCCTTATTCTGAGTATACCGGGTTGGGTTAGGGACATAACTGAACAATGGACCTATTTATTGGGTTAATTCATTTACTTGGGAGTAAATATAAATATGCCCTGCAAAAAACGATCTACCATTCTGTAGATAGTAGTCAATGGACTAATCTAAAGCAGTCAAGTGCCAAGAGCAATACCAACTTAAATAGAAAGACATGGCACTGAACACAAACCTTTGTCCCAGCTACAATCGTGCCATTATGGGGATGAGAGGTGCACGCTGTAACACCTTCACGCAAGGGTACGAACCTATTCTGTTTCATTTGGTGCCTCGCCTCTGAATCCTCACTGCAACCGTTTGAAGCAATCGAGTTAGTTTTGTTGAAATTTTCAGACAACTGCCAATAAAAGCAACCAAATAGCAAAGTAACAGGTATACTGTTTGGGAAACAAGAGGGTAAATGTCATGGAAGGTCCTTAAGCTTTTAATTGTTGTTATCTTTTAGTCTCTAACCCAGTGACTGTTTTGTTTTGATCTTGAACCTATTATAGACATTCCATTTTGGTCCTAAAACTATTAAAAGCATTTCATTTTTGTTTCTCATCTGTTAAATTCTAGAATATTTTACATTATTAACTAACTTCTTGTCTGTCCAGGAGAACATTTATGATTACATGCATCTATCAGTATCTGCTTTTGTCCAAGACACCAATTCAAAGTCAAACAGAGAGAGAATAAGCTAATGCCAAGAAGCCCCATACCAGTAGTCCACATGGCTGGGAGACGAGGGATCAGGATAGAAATCTAGAACATGAATGCCATTCTCAGATGCTGAACCAACCACATACATCTGGATTGCACAACAGGAAACGCATTCCATATAATGGGAAGAGCGTTATACAGATAGAGGAAAAAATTCCATGGTAAATTGATCAGGATATGGTAAGTTATAGCATTTGAAAACCATACAGATAGCGAGGGCATCCAGGATGGTTTTCTCAGACACAATAGATCAGCAGAGATGCTGGAACCGTTCCTGACATCCAAATTGCACACTCAGATGCCATGTCAGGAAATATATCAATGTATAATCAGAAATAGCTTCAATGAATTTGACTTACAGCCAAGCTGGAGGAGGGCAATGAACATGAGTAACTTTTAGAGTGTACATGTCCAAAACACCTGACCTGCATCAAGCGACGATTTACAATGGCCAAAAGATAAAAACAAACCATCATTATGCTTACACCTAAAGATTATTTTAACATCATCTAATTATGATATAAATAACCTAAAGATAGTAAGGGCTACAACATTCCAGGTCCTAGTGTGAGTCGCCCAGTTTAAAAGTAAATATATTGTGGTTTATGGTTAACAAACTAACAGGCAACTCTAAGCATCAGTTATCTCATTGGCTAGATTAGTTTCAGTGGTTACTAACAACTTCGCACGGCACTGTAAACCACAGATTTCAGTGCATTTATTTGAGAGAAAGGAACGATCAGTGTCCCCTTCAAAATACATCTCACAGTTTCAACTCTCCCTTGGCCAATATTCCCATTTCCTCAAAATATAAACCAAAGCAAGGAAGGTAATTTCATGCCCTATGAACTGGACCCCAGGCATAGTGCCTGGAAGGCTGGAACCATGACACAACATAAAGTATGCGCCATTACTAATTCATGATGGTAAAAAGATATGCATTCTAACCTACCAACCATCAGCTAGATGAAAGGCCAACTGATATGGGCAAGCTGGATTGAGATTAACTGAGTGTATTTCTGTTGATACAATATCTGATTGTGCCTGCATGGAAGAGATAATTGCATTCTAAATATCTGCATTGCCAAATTAGATGCTCACCCCTAACTTCGGATTCATGGAACTGGATCAAGCATTACAGGTCATATAAATTTCAGAAAAGAATCTAAATAACAATTTACTAGATGGACTAATTTTGCAATGGAAAAAAGGCTGAAAAATGGCAAAATTAATAACTTCAAGCAGCAAAAATACAAAACAAAAACAATCATACCAAGAAAAAAATAAATACTAACAAATAAAAAGACACAAGTGATTACACTTCAGAACAAAGCAGGGTACATTTTATTCACTAGGCTGATTGAAGTGACTTCACAAATCAGAAACCAATGCCTGTGTTTCAGAAGGATGATAAAAAATATATAGTTGCCAGCAGCAAAGCTTGCAGAGTTGAAACATCCTTTTAAGCAGCATCTTTTTCATGCTTTTATATAAATGGAACACAGTTTGTAATGCATTTCCCCATAAAATTGGTGAAACTACTACAAGCCTAGCCTCAAGTAATATCAAAGATTATGACCACTAAATTATGAGTGAAGTATCATCTTAACGGTCTTAAAGATGTTTTTGGTCATGACAGTAAAAACTTTTAGCCTCAGTATAGAAAAACCACTACTAGTAAATACAATGAAATGTGATGAAGCACGGAGTTCAAAAACTAGAAAAAAAAATGGGGGAGGAAAAATTAGGACGCAAGTTCAAAATTTATAAATCTTTTAAGAATCTAGAAGGCATTAAAGCCAGTATTTCAGAATTCCACACATAACTTAGGAAAAGGGGAGAAGTAATTTAGTTAATATTAAACCAAAATCAATCTGTGACTAGATGCTAAATGTAAGAATACTTAAAAGTCTTTCCTAACAGTTTTTAGACGAAAATGAATCTTTCTACCACAGAGAAAAGAGTGGAAATTGCCTATAAACATTTTCATCAGTGTTAAGAAAGGATGGCTGAAACTGATATTTATACCTTAAGAGATGTAATTTTTCCCAGTAATGATGACAGCTTCAATGATGTTAGAGGTCGAAAAGCAACCTGTAAGAAGAACTATCCATTGTTACCAGATTCATTGTAAGCCACATGAACCATGTTCTAATTCGCATGACTCAGCACTTCTTTCACATGTCAAAATATCAATTCCCATTTGAACTATAATAATTGCTGCAAAATAAAATCCCCAGTGTGCATATCTATATCTCATTGAAGAAGTAAATCGCAAACCAGAGTGTCAGTAAACAAAGAAATATTTGATGTGATATCAGCTATCATGATACAATTTGCACGAAGAGGACGATTGCCTCAACATTGAAGTGTACTTTTCACTAGAGATAAAAGAACAGATGATGCAATGGAATAGGGAGAGGGCAGTTGAGGGGGCAAATATTTTCCACACTTTCTCCCTTTATTCAACTTTTTTCAGAGCTTAGGGGACAGAGTAAAGATCCATGTCCATATGTCTTAGATCCCCCAAAATATAATACCTCTCTATGACACTGAAAAGCAGCAGAGTTTCTTCCACCACGGAGATCCCACATATAAATAACTCCTTCCATACCAGCACAAATGACGGTCTGCAAGATAAACATAATACAGAGGTAGCTCATAGCTGATCTGAGAAATTTTTCTACCATTGCTTGTCGAATAAAAAAAAATAACTATCCAAAGAAAGTGAGAGTGCAGAAACAGTCAAACAAAGGGCACAAGACTCGTAAGTGGAATACAAATAACAAGGCTATTCATGCCTGAATAAAACAGGTGCTTTAGATTGCAGAACTAGAAGGTTTTATATCATATACCTGGTTTTCCATGTCTAACTGGATACTATTGAGTGAGCCAGAAGAGCCAGTTGTAAGCTCAAGGCAAGGAAGAAAACTTGTTCTTTGATCCCACATGTATACTCCACCATGAGTATCAGAAGCAAGCAATCTAGTAAAACACAACAACAAGAAGAAAAGGCAAAACTTTAGCCCATAAACTGATTTGCTTAAAGGAGATATAATCAAAAAATGGGGGAAAAAGAAGAACAGAGAACTCTGACTACAATAGTCTCCAGTACACGAACATAAATTACATTTAACTTTTGAAAAGCCAAATGGGCACCAGAACAGAAGTCAATTTTACTCCAGCAAAACTTTACTAGGAAATGCTTTATTACTATTATTATTATTATTATTATTACTAATACTACTGCTACTGCTACTGCTACTAGTGTTGTTATTGTTGTTTCACTTTTTTTTTGGGGGCGGAATCATGGATGTCCCTCCTTTCTATGAAAATGGTTGATTCATATCTTTGTCCTTTTACCATAACTTTTCGCTGGCCACACTATTGAAGCCAATTTTGATCTAATTAATTACTATCAAAGGAAACAAAAGATGCGTTCAGCTTTCCCAAAAGCATATTTGGACAGGATAGAGATCTTCAATCTTTAGTTCTTAATTCAAGTTTCAAAAGAGATCGCCTTCCCAGCCAAAAGTAATTACTTACAAACCTCGAATCATCATTACTTGAAAAAGTTATATCGCATAGACCTCTAAAAGTGTTAGACCCAAGAACTGATAGAGAAGGTTTTGTTCTCAGAACCTGCATTAATAGTCAAATAAGATTGATAACCATTAAAAATACACAAGCGGAGATGACAAAGAGATAAATTCCCAAATAAGAGAGTGAAAGATGAAAATCAAATGCCAAAACTTGTTCTACTGCTACGCAAAACCCAAACAACAAAACACTCTTTCCATGTTTTATATGCCCAATGAAGTTTTTGTTCCTTAGATGAGGTAAACTTACCTGAGTTGGTTTTGATGAGATATAACCTATATCAAAAATTAGCACTTCATTACTTTTCATTGATGCGCAAGCAACCTGGAGAAAAGCATATAAACATAATGACTTTGGGATCTAGTTTGGCAAACAATCCAAGCAACACAAAGATTATACAAGCCAGAATTTAAAATACACAATGGCACAAATCAAGAGGGAAAAAAAAAAGAATAAAGACAAAAGCAAAATGCATTCAGTGAACTTTCAGCCAAGATCATTAGCATAAACCAGCTAGAACATAATACAAATAATTTACTTCTACCAAGGCATTTATGACCACCTAACCAGTCAGGTATGTGGAAATGTAACTGAGTTCAAACCTCATCTTGATTAGCAATGTTCCATCGAACAACATCAAGCTTTTGCTGTAAAGAAAGGTGCAGTATATGCTTATGTTCGTCCTCCTTGAGGCCTACTCCAAAAGAAAAGTAAAATAAGAAGAATTTGCAATTTACAAATAGAGAAAGATGTAATACAATTACCAGGGTTATAAAATTATATAGAACAAAAGAAAGAAAAGTCAAGAACCCTATACTACCATAATCAGGGTGGTAATATTTATACAGAAAGATGGAAAGATATCCATAGATGTAGCCTCATTATCCAAGTCAAGCTTTCAATAATCAGTACATCCATAGTGCACGCCATGAGTTAGCCTCCAGTAAATGTTAGTTTTAGACACACTCCAAGAACAGAAGCTCTCAGTTGCTGGCAACAACTCCAAACATGCTTGATACAAGGGTGCACCTACCTAGGGGCTATGTACAGCATTCCTTTAAACCTATTACTGGAATCAACTTGATTTTTTCACTCAGGTAAATTTACCTAAGAAGTTTTGAGAATAAAAGAACTTGCAGAACTCCACACCCACTGTCCAAATTCCACATGTGAGTAGAATTTTTGAGAAATTAAAGTAGACTGCAAGTATGAACTCACTTGGAAATATACGATTGCTTTGGCAGTAAAGAGTCTCAAAATCATATACACTTAAGCACCCAGATTTTGTCACAGCTACTATATATATTCCCTGCAACATATTACGTGTCCAAGCATTGAGAAACAGTGCTGAAATTTCTTAGCACAATTGACATATATGCCTTTTCAGTGTAATCATATGACAACAATAAAAAAATTCACATAACTAATTTTGCCATCATATGCAGATAAGTAGTTCTATATAAATAGGAGGCGGTACATACAAAATCCTTTTCACAAAGCATATAAAATCATAGACCATGCTTGGGTACCAAAAAGATTACTACTTGCTCATCCCGCATTTACAAACTATATGAAGCTAATATCAGAGCCTTAGAATAAAAACTAGAAATTGCAAATTTGGTTTAGCTAACTATATCCGCTGACCAGGAACTTCAAACACATATTGTGCTTTTTAGCTTAATGTGTTATATTTTCCTTACAATAAATTTTCAGTAATGTTAATGATTCAATTGCGATTTGAATCTCCTGTCAAGTAAGTTCTGCAATTTGACTAGGAGTGGAAGGCAGTTTGGAAATTTGTGTCTATTAGGGAATTGGCTATTCTGGTATGATGGGAATTGAGGAGGTGGCCTGTGAATAAGCATCTTGTATAAAGGATTGGGGATGAGAGAAAAGCCAATTGGATGAAAAGCAAGATATCGGGCTAAATGATGCTAGTCGAAGTTAACTGCATTTATCTCCTGCTCCCACAAGTAATCGTTCTCGTAACTTCTAAGCTCAGATTCCTTTGGAGTTGTTTCTTAAAATTATGAGACAGTCAGAAAAATCTGCATAAGTGGACTTCAAAATGAACTTCCTTCGCTAAAATCATGCTGAATTTTGTTTAAATCCATGTCTAGCACAATTTTAGATCAACTGTCAAGTTTCATCTAATTTAAGCTGATAAGGACATATTTCCATCAGAGCTCTGTGTTTCTATCTAAAATCTGGCAGCTCCACATTCTAACAGCAAAGAACAGATTAATTCCTAGATTACATAACATGAACAACTATGGAACATAAGCAAATATACTTCAAGCATAAAACAATCTAGAGATCTGCTCGCAGAATAGTAAACTTAGAAAAATCAATAGCTCTGATCTAAAAGTTTCAACGAAAGCAATCTTAAGTTTACCTTGTTGTCAAATTCCACACAGGATATTCCTCTCCTGGAGAAAACTCATAAATCAAATAAATCATTGAGCAGAAACAGGGGATGTTAAGTACATAAGAATGCAACCAAAACATAGCATCGAAGAAACAAATAATTAAGTGCTGAGAAAAATAGTCATCTAGGTTAAATAAACTTAAATAAAAGTTATTCAAGTGCAAAAGGAATGGATACCACTTTAGCAAACAGAAGGTTGCGCTCAGGCAACCCTAGATAGGCAAGAATGGGATTACACCAATTGAAAAGCCAATTTCTATTCTTGCATTCTTATGCATAATCATGTCTGAATAAAAAACCAGAAAATAATTTTTCCTTGAAACACTAACGACTAGAGAGTCAGAGAAATACAAACATTTTAAACGGACTTTGCTGACCCAAATTGGAAGAGTCATTAACCAGGTCTACCTGAGAGAGAATTAAAAATACATGTATGGTATATAATTAGTACAACCGGAAAATCGAAAATAAAAAATCATTGAAGCATGACTGAGGAGAAATTGCTTCGTACATGTGTCCTACACGGCCTTCCATCAACGTGATACAAATGGGAAAATGCCCCAATCTTGTCAACAAAAGAACACAACGGGAAAATTGTTAGAGAAAATCACAGACCCATAGAAACTAATCCGTTATTGAACAAAAAAATAAGAGCGAAAATCGGGAAAACCTCGTCGTACGATTCCATGAACAACGAGGAGAGGCAGTGCCGGTACTTCCGATCCAGTCTTCCCTCCAGTTCGATCAAGCTCCGTCTCCATGCTCGATATCTGGGGTTGGGCCTTGGATTTCCCGGCGAGAGTTTGCGAGGGACACAGTATTTGTCCATCGACAGAGAAAAGGCGAAGTGCGAGCAGAAAAAAGGACGAAGGAATCGAACATCAAAGTTAATTTTCCTTTTCCCGCCATTACAGTTTCTTTGAGATAGAAGAACGCACCAAAGTCCAGTGCAACCCTCTAAAACACACTCTCAATCACTAAATTATAAACTCATTTTCAGAACGGTCACTTAACTTGATTTTATTAACAGATGTGACCCAAAAGTGGGAACATTTCACAAAAAAAACAACAAAAAGAAATAAAAGATCACTTTGTTTTGAAGAGAGATGCGCGATTTTATTAGTGACATTTGTACAAACTAGTACTAAAGATTGTATTTATGCAATTTTATTGACTTGTGCAATTTGGTTCATTTATAATGATCCTAGTCGTATTTTAAAATTTTGATATCTAATATCTCTCTATCTCACATTCTTTGCAACATTTACTATTTTAGGATGTCTCAAATCTTTTGAAATATTTTTGTATTTAGTAAATTATTTTATTATATTACTCTTCAGACAAGTGTTTCAATATTCATTTTTTTTTTCATCTTTCTTGACTTATGATAGAAAAAATGAATGCTAAAAGTAGAAAGAAAACACACACTTTCCTCTTTCTTAATTGCCGTATCGAACATAAATGTTGCAAAAAAACCTTAGATGAATACAGTATTTTTCAAGAATGTGACAATACTTTAGATGCTAGTAGAATGGATTCAAGACAAATTTAGTTAAACTTGTACCATTCTTGCAAGTGAACGGGTAGATGGGTATAACTCATCAATATATATTGTTAAAAAAAAACTTCATCAATATAATCCATTTAAAACTTATATCGTATTATATACTCCACATGTATAGTTTCTAAAAAAATATGTACATATTTGTATGCTAAACTATTAAAAAAGTTATAAAATAAAATTGACTCCACTAATAGATGTAGTAAATCTTGATTGAAAAATGCTTTTATAAAATCATCTATTAAAGTTTAAATTATTTAATGATTATTTCCTATACAATAATTTTGAATGTTGCTTATAAATTCGTTTGTATATTTTTTTTTGGTACTTACCATGAGTTTTAACTCAATAATGGGTCCGATTAATTTTTGCCTACGGTTTGTGCTAACACAAAAGTGTTGAATACTTTGTCCAACAAAAATTACCATAGAGCTTTAAACCCGTGACCTCCACATCTCAACTGGGCCTTATACCCGTTAGGTTACTCTACCGGGTTAATTTGTTAATTTATAACTCTAACAGCTCTAACAGGCATTGATATTTCAACTCCCTCCTTAAAACAAAGACTTGCAAAGCAAATGAGGCTAAAATCAAAATTTTCATTCCTATCCAGTCTCTACTTTTGATTTAATTATATGTATTCAAGGTATATCATATCCTATTAATCATAAGTATACCATATCACATACTGTTATCAGTTTAACAAAAAATTATTATTTTAAGATGAAAATCAATGAATATAATTTTTTACACCTTTTTATATATTTCAATTATTTTTATCATAATTTTCTTAATATAAATAAAATATATATGAAAAAAATATTTTTTTTATAGAAAACATATAAAAAAATGGATCTATTATTCAGCAATAGTTATTCATGGAGTCTAATTTGGTAAGTATTACACATAATATATCCAATTTGTGAAAAAAATTTGCTTACAAAAGTAGTTATAGCTAGCAGCTTTAAGGTGACTACTTGAGAAATAGAGATCAAATGAAAATGAAAATAAAATGACAAATAAAAGAAAAGAATTACAGTTATTTCTAGATCAATTATCTTAACATTTATCGATTGAATTTTGTTCTTAAAATAAAGATGAAGAGTCAAAATAACATCAATTTTTATGCCTACTAAAATATGTGTATTAATTATATTTCATTATTTTATATATGTATATATGACACATTGATATATATGATTTAACATAAAATAAGAAAGCATCATTTTTTCCCGAGGTAAATTGCAAGAGTTACCCCCTAACCTTTAATTGTTGTTTCACTCATAACCCTAATTTTTACTTTGCTCATAGTGTATTCTTAATTTTAATAAAATGTTTTATTTTTGCCCCATTTTAGACGAAAATCATTATCTTAGAAAGAAAAAAACCATGTCAATAGGGGAAAATGCTTGTTTTAACCCCTATAAAAATTTTCTTTACTGAAAAAGCCTTAAAACTTTCAAATCTGACAAAACTTCCTACCAACCCCTCCTACCTCTCCTCCCTCTCCGGCGGTCCCATCTCCGGCCCCCCTTTCCTCCCTCTCCAGCCTCCTTTTCCTCCCCCTCCTTCATCTCCTCCCATCTTCGGCCTCCCCCTCCTCCCTCTCCTTCATCTACCTTCCTCACCCACCTCCACCACCACTCACCATCATGACTCCGCTTGGGCTTCCGTCCTGTTCCTTATATGATTGAAACGGCTGAAACGAATGATTCATGATATGGAGAGGAGCTTGCGATTCCCTCTGATTAATCGCAATTCATGATTCTGTTTGATTTCGTAAACAATTAAAACGATTGATTTGTGAAAGGGAGAAGACCCTGATTCGACTTCCTCTCAATTTGGCGCTAGTGGGCGAAGGCAATTTGATAATGAGTGGACGAGGGTCAAGAGTAACAGTTCAAGACTAAGCTCAATTCTGTTAGAGGGAGGATGAAGGGAGGATGGGGACTGGTAGTTGGATGGAGGAAAAGAGGAAGGGAAAGAAAGGGAAGGCCGAAGATGGGGGGAGAATGAGGAGAATGAGGAAGGGGAGTCTGAAGATGGGAGGAGATGGAGGAAAGGGAGGTTGAAGAAGAAGGAAAGGGAGGCCAAAAAAGAAGGAGAGGGATGAAAGGGAGGCCGGAGACGGGGCTGTTGGAGAAAAAGGAAAGATATGAGAGGTTAGTGGTAACTTTTGTTAAATTTAAAAGTTTTAAGGCTTTTTTGGTGAAGAAAATTTTTACAGGGTAAAAGAAAGTATTTTTCCCTATTGACGCGGCTTTTCCCGCATGAGATAACGATTTTCATCCAAAAATGAGCTAAAATGAAATGTTTTATTAAGGTTAGGGATACACTATGAGTAAAATAAAGGTTAAGGTTAAGAGTGAAATAAAAATTAAAGATTAGGGGTAACACCTGTAATTTACCCTTTTTTCTCTAGCCAATGCACCTCATTATAACGCAAGCAGTATAAAAGATATAAAAATGCAAATTAACATGAAAATACAGCAAAATAGAGTAAATATAACTGTGGATCAATTAACTTATTTTCATGTCATAAATTAATACCCTACTTTAAGGATATCACATGAATTGAAGTCTCTTATTTCATATTACCCATTTTAATTATATCATTTTCATTAATTTTATTATTAAGTTGAATGAAAAATAATGATATAATATTAATTAATATTAAAATAAATATAAAACAATAATTTTTTTCTTAAATTTTTTTTAAATCAATAAATTTAAACTTAAGCTTCCAAAATAGACAAACTACAAATAGAAAAAAGAAATGTTAGCAAAAGAAACACCCAACTTCTTTTTCATTTCTATATTTATCTTAAACATCATCTTCTTCCAACCTCAATCAAACCAGAAATAGAGGTAAAAACCAAACAAAAAGAGAAAAAAAAAGTCATGAACTTTGTCCAAACCCTGAAATTTAACATTGGGGGTTTCTTCCTCTCTTCATCTGTTCTCTGATCTATGCCTCCCGCATGCGCCTCCACTGCGTGTCTGGACAAACAGAGACGCAAGTTCATCCTCTGAGTCTCACCAATTTCGCTCAGCTCCTCCTTACCTTCCGCCCCTCTCTTTCTCTCCGCCTCCATAAGAATGAAATCATAGGACGATCGCAGATCTGACGATTCAACGATCTCGTAGGACATTCTCCGTCAGGCGATTTCAACGATCTCTGCTTTGCAGATTCGACGATTCTGAGTTCGCTCAAAATCTCGATCGAAGGGTTTATGGAAGACGAGCAAGCCCGCAGTTATGGGCGATGCACCGCTGCCAAAAAGGGGCAGAAGATAAGGAGGAGACGCACCATCATCGTCCAAATCCTCGTCGTCATCTCTGCCTTCGTCATCATCGTCCAGTCCAATCCCAGGTTTCGGTTTTGAGCCAGAAAATTGAATGAAGTTGGAACAATGAATTCAATGAATTAAAGGGGAAAAATCAATCGAATACGAGACACCTCAGTCATGAATTCCGATTTATTCTCTGCTCGATCCACGTTTTCTGGGTTTTATTGGGTTGCGTTAATGTTGTAGCTGGATTTCTCTTGGTTAAAGAATAACAATCCTGAAGAATGAAACTCAAAAGTTAATGGAGAACATTCAGTGAGTTTGGTTTCTTGATGTTCTTGTTTCTGGAAGGAGGCAATCAAAAGTTTGGGCTTGTTCTTTTATACAGTGAGTTCAAAAAGGTTAAAATTATTTATTAGAAAAGTTTTAAATACCAAAATTATTATTTTATATTTATTTTAATGTTAATTAATGTCAAATCAGAAAAATTTATTCATTTTTTTACTGTGAAATGAATAAAAAGAACATAGTAACGTGTATAATTAGGTATGATATTTTAATAATAAAATTTTAAGATATGGTACTCATTAAAAATACAAAAACAAGCTAATGAACTCTAATAGAATTTATCCGTGAAATTATATTATGATATACCATAATTTACCATCTTATAAATTAACAAAATATGCAAATATGTGTATACTCACTACTTGTCGTAAACCACATTGTATAATGCAATTTAACATGCATGTATCGGTGGCCATTACTAAATTTTACTAGGCTTAACTATATATGCATTTGGCCCCACAACTTATCCACCTTGCACAAGTTAGCCCAAAACTCACAATTCACTAAAAACAGGTTCCTCGACTTTGAAAAATCGTACAAGTTGGTCAATTAACTCAGCCATGTCCAAGAAAATGTTATAAATTCTCCCCATAATTTCTTTTGATTTTCTAGAATAAGTACTCTTAGTTCAAAATTATCCAAATAAGCTATCTCCTCACTTAATCTCGTAACAGTCTTCATCTAACCATAGCTCTTCTCTTAGTTCTCTACCTAGTCCCCCACCCAACCTTTTTTTTTGTCTCAATCTCACTTACCGAGAAGGATGACACACCCACATAATCTCTTCTCTCCCCTCCTAAATGAGCTCTTTATGGTCTAAAATGCAACTGAAATTTGTAGCAACATTGTTGTAGACCTTGGTTTTATATGTCCATCCCCCAAAAACCAAGCCAATGTAGTCCCAAGCCCCATACAACCGATGCTACTTCGTTGCACCTATTTTTACAAGACCATGGATCTCTAAGCTAGGAATTAACTACAAAAGCTCTCCTTTTGTCCGGCCACAGCTGCTGCCATGATTTATTTTTAAGCAATAATATAAGGATTCAAATGTTGGTAAGGGTAAATTCCACAACCTTCATGAAACACTGGCAAAGTTGCCTAGGGAGTTGACCATCATAACAATATCACAATCTACAATTTTAGATTGACCATAATTATTATTATTGAAACAAGGACTTCCAGAGTTGTAGAATTGGTTGTTTCTATCATTGAAGAAGCCAAGTTTTAACTGCAACAATTGAAAAATGTAGTTGTTTCCTATATGAACTATTCATCTCTATTATTGGTGTTGAAGGCCTCCATTTAGCTGCACCCTATGTCCAAAACCAAGTTTTTGTAGAGACTGTTTAAGGTGAGTTCGCTTCTGACCTCTCTAGTTGCTCTCCAGATCCGATTTTCAAATGTGTACAGAAGAGAGTTATAGAAAGAGTTTCAACTAGGCAAGGACCTGGGCGTGTAACTTCCTTCTTGATAGGTGAAGTTGAGCCAATAAAAGATGAAAGAGTGGCAATAAAGAGTTGCAGCCAAATAGAGAGGTTGGATATTGAGGGAGGAGATATATAGTGCATTTGAATATGATTATAAACTAAGAGTTCTCCTTCTGATAAATTAAAAAAAAAAAGATGATGGGGCTTTTGTAATATGTTTGTTAACATGCATGGATTAATGGCCCAAGTTATAAGATTTTCCAAAGTCGATAGACTTGTATCTGCTGAGTTACATGGACCAGTGCGAATTGGAAAAGTTGAAGGACTAAATACATGGTTAAGCCATTTATTATTGTCAAACTTGTTGGAATTAAAAGATTTTTCTTTTTTAAATTGACGACCAAGTCAGAGTTCACAAGTGGGCATGCTGTTTTGTTTTGGCTCCCATTTGGACAAAAACATTTGTTTGTTGTAATCTATGCGACGCAAATAATCCCTTCATCCTGCACCGCTCAAATGCATGCCGGAACAGTCAGGAAAAGACTTCCGGGATCCATAATAGGCCTAGAAGCCGATATGAGCCCCACCCAGCTTCCATAAGTTGCGGAAGAAGAGGATTGTGCCCAAAATCTTTCTTTCATCTTGTTTCAAATTAGACGCAGCATACGTTCTGGCACATGAGATCGTCATTAGCAAAGTCCGCAACGCAAATGTAGTTTGAGAATAATGCTTAATTAAGATTAAGTAATTAGTGACAAATATTGAAACCATTTATAAACATGCTGGAAGTGGAAACAGATGCCCCTTCTAAAATGAGAAACTGTAATTATATTATAAAAACTTGCATAAAAGATGTATTTTGGCACCAAAGTTATAAATAATTAAGTTTTGCACCGACTAGTTAAAATTTCTGGCTCCCGGGGGGACCAGTTGGCATAAAATCTTAATAATCCCCCATTTTTATACCGATAAATCGCATCATCCTGCGCCTTCCAAGTGCAGGAGTTGCCTTCGCAGAAGTACTGGAACTGCACGTTGTCGTCCATGATTTCAAATTCGAAATGGGCGTTGTGCTTCCATATGAGACACAAGAAAAGGCCTGGACCAAAAGGATGGCGGCCGAATGAGAAGTTGAAGGCGCCGCGCGGCGGGACGTGGTGGATCTCCAGATCGACGCCGATGGGGGATTGGCAGTGGACGCCCAGGACCTGGTTTCCCGACAGCCCGTTCTGGATTTGGACCTCGTGGGTCGGGAACAGCTGCGTTAGGAGCCCGGCCCTGCATGGAATCGTCGATTGGAAGATGAAGACTAAAGCTAGTGAAACGAAACAGGTAATCCTCAGGCTATTATTACTCATTTCGTTTTCTTCATCTCTTTAATTAATTAGTTCTACGGACACCAGAAACCAAGAAACAAAAGGACAACTCCTATCCTATATACGCAAATATGTTTATACAGAAAGAGGGAGATACAAAGGATTATATCTATATCTATATATATAGGTTCAAAAAATAAATGATTTATAGGTTTTGTTTCAACTATTAACTAAAAGTTACTAAAATTTTCACTTCTATTTGTAAATTTTTTTTAATCAAATCCTACTCATTTTTATCCATTGCCTGAAAATGGATTTTGGACGTTGTAAGATGGCAAACTTCATATGACAGTAAATGATACAAAAGATTTATTTTACTGAATACAATAAACTTAATTTCATCATATAGTAAACAAGATATATAACTAATCTTATACATAATTTTACCATATTGTATACAAGACCATGAGATGAATAAACTTCTTTTTTTTTCCTGCACCTTTAGTCTAGTGAGCTATTTATAGGTGGATACAAGGTGGTCTGATGTAGAATAAACACATGCTTATCATCAAATTCTCTTGTATACAATTATCTCAAGAGACATTTAATATGATAATTATCTTTTCTATTTATCCAATTATTTAATTTAAAAGGATCAATGGAACAATTCTATAATATATTTTGCCACATGCCCATTTTGCTTGATTTTTGGGTTTTGACTTACAAACCCATTTCATTATCATGGATTGGGAAACTATGTCATAAGTTGCATAATAGATCTTCATTTGGGACATTCAGTAATACTAGTATATTTTTTTACTCCTAACATTAGATTTTTTGGATCTATACCTTTAATCCAATGTGCTTTTGAGTTTTGAACACTAATTTTCACAATGAAATAGACTTTTTATTTGGGTTTAATTTATTCTTAACCCAATAACATTTCAAAGTCTATTTCATGTGCGGGGCCCCCATTTGTACTTAAAATTAAAACGCTTCTTCTCCCTGTGATACAAATAAATGCCGTCATCCTGCGCCTTCCAAGTGCAAGGATCGCCCCCGCATTGTCCGAGGATGAATTTGTCATTGGAAACAAAGGCATCGAAGACGACATGCCCGTCGGCCTTCCAGAAGTTGCAGAAGAAGAGGGTGCTGCCGGCAAAATTGATCCGGAATCCGAACTCGTACTGGCCGTTGGGGGGGAGGTGTTGCAGCTGCAAGTCGGTGTCGCCGGACTTGCAGTGAACGTCGAGGGGCTGGTTTCCGGAGAGACCGTTCAGTACTTGGACGTGACGCTTCTTGAACAGCGGCGGGATGCCCATCACGCACGGGAGCGTCGTCTGGAAGATGACGATAAGTAGTGTTACAAAAACAAAACAGGAATTAGTACGACCGCTTGTTTGGTTCTTCATAGTCATGACTTGGCTTTGACTTGAGAGGATCGAATGATGAAAATGTTTTTGATTTCAGCTTGTGTTTTATAAGCAGTGTGCATGTGGCATTGGATTGGATAGGGATGCGTTTTCTTTTTGCATAGAAATTAAATGGTAAGGATGAGACAATTTCTCCAACTTCTATATGTGTGAGCGGTTACACATGGAAAGTAATTAACGAATGAGCCTGGCTAATATATTCTACTCCAGCAAGTGTACGACCCTCATCACACATATCTTACACACTATTTTGTTTTATTTAATTAATTTTTTTTTTGTGTTAAATAATTGGACAGACAATTAATTAAATTGAAGATTTGAATTTAGGAACATCAAGACATTCTGTTTATTTTTAAAAAAGAAAACGAACGAAACGCACTCCAAGAATCCCGATTAATTAAGGCAAAATAGGCAACCAGATTCCCTCTTAATTTCCTGAAGTCCCAGAGAGGAGAATATTCATCTCCACTGTAAGCTCTTAATAGCATGGGGAATTTATAATTACCCTCGAGTTTATCCTAACTTACAGTTTGTCCTTTTATTTTTAAAAATTTATACTTTAACTCTGGCCAAAATATATCTTCAGCCCCCAAACTCGGCTGACTAGGACACTTAACCCGCATGGACTTTAACTCAAGCCAACTCAGCCCCTGAACTTAGTTAAGTAGGCCAATCAGCCCCATTGACCATCATGTGCGGTGACGTGATTTCAATAACTATAACAACGTTTGTCCTCCCAAGTTTGGTGGCACGATAAATCCTTGGGGTTAGAACTATAACTAAATATAAACAACGGGGAGTAAATTCATAATTATTTTCTACAGATAACAACAAAGAAAGTTATATAACCTCTCCCAAACTTCATGATTGTTTCATAATCTATTCTAATTTTATAAACTTTATAAAACACTTATCGTCTTCCTCAGGATCTCTCTGTCCTATTCTAACCCTTCTTAAATGCTACACCCAAGAATCCCCAAGTAAAGGGCACTGTTTTCCGCTAGCTCCTCTACTTCAATTAGCACTACTACCATCAACACCTATTCACCAAAGACAAACCCACCTCCCACTGGTCCTCTAATGTCATTCCCCCTTTGTTTGCATAGTCATGGCAGAGGACAAAACAAACGAGGAGCATCAATCGAATAGATAATGGAAATTTCATGGGTGCAGATGTAGAAACGGAGGTGATCGCTCATTCTCCTAGGACTTTTTTGGCAATGAACCTATTCATGAGCGAATTTTCCAACCAAGAGATTTAGAGGAACCGGAATATACAGCATAGCCGACGAGGATGCAATCTGCTGTGGATGCTGATGTAGAGATCGAGCAAGGAAATGAACAAGAGGGTGTATGTGTGCCCTGAACTCACTTGCATCCACCATGATCTGTCGAGGCTTTGGGGATCTCACGGTCAATAAGAAACATTCTGTAGAAAAACATGGCATGACATAGATGGGGCAAACAATGTTAAAGACAACGATCACATGACGGCACATGTGGGTCAAAAGGGTTGACTAGCCAATCTAACCAAGTTCTGTGTCTAAGTTGGCCCGAGTTGAAGTTCAGGGTAATTGTCCTAGTCGGCAGAGTTTAGAGGGCAAGAATGTATTTTGGCCTTTAAATTATCATTTTTTTTCTTTCTTGTATATGCATTTTTCTTCCAATAAATGCATATCAATATTTTTTAAAGGTCGGTTAGCTATGAAAAAAATATCAAAAATCTTAAAATTATTGAAACATAGTTATAAGATAGTTTAATTTAAAGTTTCAGAAGTTGTTATCAGACATTATAAAGAAAATAGGGGATAAAGTGCGGGTTTTTGAAAATAAAAGGGACAAAAAATAGATTAGATCAAACCACAATGGGGCTTTTGTAATTTACCCTAATAGGGAATTAATTTTTTCTAGAATAAAGTCTTCTTATAATGCTACAACTTACTAATAATTTATCAGAGCCTAATCATAACTCAGTTATAGTTCTTTCATATCTAACAAGTGTTCATGTAAGGGTGTGTCAGATAATTACTCCACCACAATTTTTACCTTTCAATATTATTAACTTTTGATTTTATTATATATGTAGATTTTATGATTTTCATGTTAAAGTGATCTCACCTTTGAGTTTGAAAATGGTAGAAGTGCAAAAGCTCCCCTTGAAATTTAGTTAAAGTTACAATTATTCCTATATTCTATTTTAGAAACCTTTTAAAATACCTTATTTTGGATACTAAATTTAATAAATTATTAATTACACATTAAGACCTAACTTTTAGTTCTTGTCATTGTTTAAGCTAATGGATTAATTATACATTTTTATTTAATTTCATTCTTTGTATTTATTTTTTACATTTCAATTTTTTATTCTATTTAATCAATAAAATGTTTTGTTTTTTAAAATAATTAGTTCTCGCTTTTATTTTTCACCTCACATTTTTCAAAACCTTGTTATGGTAACTGTTAAACCTAAGGACCATAATATGGTGAGTAACCTGTCACTTTTCATGATTGAAGTATATTACGTACATCTTATAGAATTGTCTTAAAGCTAAAACTAAATAAATGATGAAGCTCTTTTGTGCAAAGAAATTTCAATCTTAAAACCCTTCTCATTTAAATTAATAAATGATGATTTTTTAATAATTTTATATTTAGATATTTTTTATTAATTAATTACAATGTCATTTTTAAAATGGTTATTAATCTTCTTACAGAAATACGCATGACACTACTAAAAAATAACCATTTTCCAACAGCCAACTTTTTAACGGCGAGGCTGTTGAAAATTTCCAACACAATGAGCTGTTGGAAAAATGGGGCATGTATTTCCAATGGTCTACTTGTTGGAAAATTTGAAGACAGTATTTTCCAATGGCTTGGCCGTTGGAAATTTTCAACATGTTAAGCTGTTGGAAATACAATCGTTGGAAATTTCAGAACTTCAATTTTCAATGCAAAGCCGTTGGAAATTCTTGCATTGGAAATTTTCAATGCGAGGCTGTTGAAAATTCTCGTGTTGGAAAATGGTGGTATTGAACCAAGAGTTTACAGTTTTAGAAAGTAAAGTAATATTTTGAAACTATTTTGTTATGAATAATAATAATAGTCTATATTTATGTGTGTGTGTGTGTATTTTTTAATATATTTATATATATTGATATATATATATATGTCTCACATACACACACACACACACACGCACACATGATATATAAATAAAAACATATAAAAGCCCTGCCCATAAAATTTTACAATTTTAGTAAGTAAAGTAGTATTTTAAATATATTTTATTATAAATAATAGTAATAGTAATTTATTTATATATATTTATATTTTTGTAATATTTCTTGTATATCATATTTATTTATGACACACACACGCACGCGCGCGCTCAAATATATAAACATATTTGGTTGTGTGTGTGTGCGTGTGCGCATGCATATCTTTATAATAATAATAACAATAATTATAATATAGTTGTGATTGTATATATATTTATATATCATATATAATGCATAAGGATATATTCAATTTATTTAATATAATGTAGAATAATATATACAACAATATATAATATATCATAATGTATAATAATATAATACATTTAATATATATCAACTAATAATAATATATATCATATATAAAATCCACATCAAAGTATCAAGCTAACCCAACTTATTTGGCCCAACTAATTGACCCAAAGCTGCCCAGACCTAATCTAACTCTAGTTTTATATACTCATATATCACCTCTTCTCACTCTCATCTCTCACACTCACCTCCTTGCCCTCTACTCTCTACCCTTTTCTGCCTTGCCCTCTGCTCTCTCACCTACATTGCTCCTTTCATCCTATTTCACCCCCATCCCTCTTCTCTCATCCGAATCTCACCTCTCTCATCCAATTCGCTTCTGTCGGTCGTTCATCTCATTGTCATCTTTGCGCCAGAACCCTTTTGTCTCGCTGTGGTCTGCTCGCCATTCATTTCCCATGCTCGGCTTCTCAGCTCACTGACCACCATGATCCACTTTGTTGTTCATTGCTGGTCATCGTTCGTTGCTCCTCATCTGCCACCTGGGCTTCTTCGTTCGTGATTCATCACCATTGTCGTCCGCCTTGACTCCTCGCTCCGCCACGCTCCTCCACCTGCCGCGTTTGCAGATATGGGTTTTGAATTCTTGTACTTTATGTTTTTAAATTTTGTGGATCTGGTTTTATATTGTGGTTTTGTCATTTTTTTTATTTTATGTTATATTTGTGCAGATTTATTTTGAGTGTGACTTTTGTGATTTTTTGTCGTTTATGTGATTTTGTTATTTTTGTAATTTTGTGGTCTTTTTATTTTGAATTTTGTAAATACAAGATATATATTTTATTTTTTTATAAAAAAAAATTCTAATGGCCTGACCTTTGAAAATTTTCATTAGCTTGAGCTGTTGACATATTTTCCAACAGCTTAGGCTATTGAAACTTTCTAACGGTCAAGTCGTTGGAAAACCGCTCAAACGGGCCACGTAATTGTGTGATGTTAGGTCGTTGAAAATTTCTAATGGCTTATTTTCCAACTGCTAGCAATTGGAAGTACTAACGGCAAAAAATTGAGTCGTTGGAATTTTTTTTTCCAACATATGATTTGCCAACTAGCCTATTTCTAATAGCTTTGCATTAGAAAATTCAATTTTCCAACACAAAGCCGTTGGAAAAGACCGTTAGAAATGCCTATTTTTTTAGCAGTGTGAGCGATTACAACTTGTAGACTAAAAGAAAATTAACTATTCTTGACCTTTTTTTAGTGTTAGTATTTACCGTACATGAATTTTTATATTATCATTATTGTTATTATTTATTTTATTGTTGTTAATTTAATTTCAATAGGTTGAGCAATTATGCATTTTTCTCATTTTTGAATTTAAAATAAAATATTATACAAACACCTTGGTTCATATTTAAATATTGACAATATAAAAACTACAGTGATTAGAAACTAGAATGGTTTCTAGCAAGGCTGATTCTTCTGTACGCCACTTCCCCAAAGTTATTTCTTATGTACAACTTAGTCCCTAAAATTTAATTTTTGTCTCATTTTTTTGATTCAAGGAATGGTTAAATTTTCATCTCCTACTAGTAATTAAATATTATTGTTAGGAAATTTTCAGAATATCACCCAAGTTGCGTAGCAATTGTAAGACCCATAGTTGATGTGAAAGGACAATAAGATTGTGTAAAATGTTGACAAATAAGCTAATAAAGATATTAATACTAATTAATAATTACTAATGGATAAAATTTTTAGAAATTTAACTAAGTTTGCTTCAAAGAGACAAGAGGAAGAAGAAATTATGGGGAATAGAATAATGAAGAACTCACAAACTATATTAATCAAATATGTTGAAAAGAAATTAAGAAATTGGAATATTCCTAAAATGGATAAATGGGATGGTTTATAAAAAATGAACTTTTGATTTCAGAATGACAAACACGAAGGAAAAAAAATAAATAATGTTTTCTAAAAGAATAAATATGCCCTTTTAAAAGAACAAACATACATTCTGAAAGAATAAATACCAGAAAACAAAAGAACAAGAAGTTTACAGAAACAAGGTTATGTGTAAGAACAAACAATGTATTCTATAAGAACAAACACTTAAGTAATAAAAAATAAACATTTAAAAGAAAGAATAAACAATTTCTTCTAAAAGAACAAATATATCCTTTTAAAAGAACAAACATACTCTTCTAAAAGAACAAACACCAGAAGACAAAAAAAATAAGAAGTTTACAGAAACAGGGTCATGTATAAGAACAAATACTTAAGTAACAAAAAATAAACATGTAAAAGAAAGAACAAACAATGTCTTCTAAAAGAATAAATATGCCATTCTAAAAAAAAACAAACATACTCTTCTAAAACAATAAACACAAAAAAACAAAAAAACAAGAAGTTTACAGAAACATGGTCATGTATAAGAACAAATAGTGTCTTCTATAAGAATAAACACTTAAGTAACAAACAATAAACATATAAAAAAAAGAACAAATAATGTCTTCTACAAGAACAAACACACCATTCTTAAAGAACAAACACACCATTCTTAAAGAACAAACACACCATTCTTAAAGAACAAACACCAGAAGATAAAAGAATAAGAAGTTTACAGAAATAGGGTCATGTATAAGAACAAACAGTACCTTTTATAAGAACAAACACTTAAGTAACAAAAAATAAACATGTAAAAGAAAGAACAAATAATGTCTTCTAAAAGAACAAACATGCCCCTATGAAAGAACAAACACCAGAAGAAAAAAGAACAAGAATTTTATAGAAACAGAGTCATGTATTAGAACAAACAGTATCTTCTATAAGAACAAATACTTAAGTAATAAAAAATAAAAATGTAAAAGAAAGAACAAACAATGCATTCTAAAAGAATAAACATGTCATTCTAAAAAAACAAACATACCCTTCTGAAAGAACAAACACCAGAAAATATAAGAACAAACAGTGCCTTCTATAAGAACAAACACTTAAGTAATAAAAAATAAACATGTAAAAGAAAGAACAAATAATGCATTCTAAAAGAACAAACATGTAGACAAGAAAGAACAAACATTGCTTTCTAAAAGAACAAACAGGTCTCTAAGTATAAATACCAAAACACAAAAGAACAAGTAATTTATGCAATGCCTGAAAATGTAAAAGAACAAGCATGCCCTTCTAGAAGAGCAAACAAAGCTTTTAAAATAACAGAAAATAAACACATCATAAAAGAAGATAAACAGTACCTCATCAAAAGAACAAATACTTAAGTAACAAAAAATAAATATTATCTTCTAAAAGAACAAACACGAAGACAAAAAAGAACAATCAATGTCTTCTCAAAGAATAAACAATACCTTTTAAAAGAATAAACATACCATTCTAAAAGAATAAGCACGAAGAAATAAAAGAACAAACAGTAGAGAATAAAAAAATGGAAAAAAGTAGACATATGACATAAAAGAACAAGAAGAAATAAGAATAATATCATAAATCTAAGTAAAAAAAAGGTGAAAAAAAATATTTTAAGAAAATAAGGAGTAAAACTTGAAATAATACTAAAATAAGAAAAAGAAAAAGGGGAAACTGGAAAAAGATGAGAAAATAAAAATAAAGAAAAAAAAAACGGAAAAGGTAAATATACAACAAAACTAAACAAAGAAAAAAAATGAAGAAAAAAAATGAAAATAAATAAAGAAAGAAATAGAAGAATAAGAGAAGAACAAGAAAACAAAATTTAAAAAAAAATGAAAAGGGGGATCGTTGGCATTCGATCCATTGCCCAGCTTCCCCTAAAATTAAAATATCAGCCATGCTATCCAACTAAATAGTTTGTCCTGAAATTGCAGAAAAAGAAAAATCTATTATATTTTGTGAGGGCATAATTACTTACTTTTCTGAAAAATGGAGTCAAAATGATAATTATTCTATTTTTCAATGATGGCGCACGATATAAGCCCGGTCTACAGAAAAGTTACTCTTCTAGCAAATCTATAATTAAGGAAATTGATGACCATTTTTAAGTAAGAGTATCTTAAAAAGCAATTAATCAACGAACAAATATATAAATAAAAAATTACAACAAAATGATCTGTGGTCGATTAATTCAAATGAAATAGATTTGAAAGCTTTCACATTACTATAAAAATGTCGACTTATCATTTCTTTGATTTTAGCTGTAATAGTTGCCGTAATAAGTTTTAAAGAAAACGAGGAAAAGAATGTGGCAACCAATATTAATTGCAAGGAAGATGGTGTTCTTAATTAGTAGAGGTAATCAAAATATTAAAATATAAAGTTAAAAATAAATACATACCACAAGAAGTAAATAAAATCTAAACAATAGAGAAAAAAATAATTGAAAAATGTGAGTTAGAAGGAATGATATATCAAAATATATTATCTCATCTCGAAAATACAACTTATGATTCAATTTATAATTTAATAAAGAACTGAAAGTTATGGTCTCAAAGTATAATTAAACCATTGATTTTAACACACAAAATAAACAAATAAAATAATTGTAGATTTCTTAAAATCTTAATGGGGTTGTCAGAGATTTATAAAGTATAAACGAGATAACAATAATTTTAACTAAAGCTAAGAGGTTTTTGAAACCCCCATTCAGAATATAGATTAACCACCTAATTCTCTAACACCATTAGCAAATCATTAGTCAACAACATGATATTAGTTAACGGTAATGATAACATGCACGTTAATTCAATAATATTGAGAAACACGTCCATCACTGTGACAGACCATTCATGTAAATCCAACAATAAGAAACATGTCCATCATCGTAACAAACAATCTCACACTCATATCCTTAAACGAAATGGGAAAAGTAATGAGAGTAGAATTGCTAATCTCATCAACAAGTATCTATAAACCAAACAACGCACTTGGCTACTTACATTGTCAGAGGCAATATGATTCCATAAGGTCAAAGGTCAAATATTACCACTCAATTAATATTGTATATACAGAATCAATTACCAGTAATAGAGTGAGAAGCACAATTCCTCAGGAAAATAGGATGTTTCTTAATTTCTTAGAAACAATTATAGGTACAGTTTACAACACGCAACGTTGCAAATCAGAGGAGAAAATAGTTACTGATTATTACCAGTAACCCAACAAACTACAGAGTATACAAAATCTACTAGCTGCAAAAAAGTTACCACCAAATTAATAAACATGCGACCTCGTTGCCAATTAAGTTCTCCACATCTGGCTAAGAAAATGTCAGGACAGCTCAGTGATCACACGCTCACACTTCTCTTCTAAAATCTTCACAGCTTCCGTAAATAGCACCTCAGGAGGCAATACTCCAGTCGATTCTATTTTAACTGAACAAGAAGATAAAACGAAACGGATTATAATACTAGACCTTTTAAGAAGAAAGAAACTAGTAATAGCTACCTTCGGTTTATCCTAACAGACACCATCAATATGTTCCATGTTAAACACCTCGACCAAAAAACATAAGACCCTTGGAAACAGAAAGTATACATTAAAAAAAAATCATCAATGCCACGGGAATGAAACTGTAGAGCATTCACTGCCAACAACTATCCGGAGTATTATATAAAAATCTTGGGCAGGCAATAAACAACAATCTGAGCTGCACACAGTGATAGAACCACATCACTCACATATGAAATGATCTTTCACACGACGTAAGGAGATGCGTTTGTCCCGTTCTTCACCTCGTACACATTCTCTGCAAAGAGTGCAAGCTCGTGGTCTTGCTACAGTTGCCCTTTTCTTGCCTGCTTAAAATGGCTCCAGTAAGGTTTAGCTCACACAAACAAAATCAAAAACATTAACAGGGCTTAAAATAGAGTAGTTGAATTCTCAGCACCATCTGGGAAGAATTCAATGAGAAAAAAAAACTAATTAACCTTTGCCAACGTCTTCTATATCAAATACATTAACAGGGCATTTATCTCTCAGTTCTTCAGCAAGTTCATCTTCCACTTCTTGTACCAATACAACCTACACAAGGAAAAAAAAAAGGGAAAGAAAGTTCAGCTCCAGAAGAAGCTATTAGAGAGACAGACAGATGGGACAGGGGGACGATTAAGAATACAGAAAGAATAAAATGACTTAAGAGTCACCTCTGGAAGCATCCGATACCAAGCAGTGGCTACAGGAGACCATTTTGCATGTGTTTTACCCACACCTTTTACTGCATGTGCTTCCAGTTCAATTTCCTACCAACCCAAAAGCACAAAATCATTTGGGCAGAGGCCCTTTAACAAAATTAATGCACAACTAATTCTGACCATTTGAAAGGATTTGAGCAAATAGTTTCCAAAGATTAGACTGAAAACTTAAATATAAAAAACTCCTTAAAGTTGACATCTTGAGAAATGTAAATTAATATACAGGAGAACAACTTGGAAGTAGCTGACAAGCTGATTTAGGGACAAAGCATTCATGGTTCTTGATTTGTCATACTTATCCAGCAATAATTACTAGATATACCTCACCCCTTTGTGAAACAAGTTCAGGTTCACATATATTGTAAGGCAATTTATTTGCATACTAACTTACTTCACTTGACTTCGTGTTAGCTCTCTGTGCAAGGAATCAGGTCCAACATCACAGCCCTTGCTTTCTCACCATATATGAGAGGAGATGAGAAAAATGAACAGATAAAATTAAGGGACAAACACTTGTAGTCCAGCACAGCTATTGAACCCCGCTTAGCATGTGTTTGGACTTTAGAAACAAGTACTTGTTTGTAAAGAGATTAAATGAGTTCCACTACTGCAGACTAAACTAATAGAGACTAAACTTGAATTAGTTGTAATTGGCAATTAATTTTTCCTTTTTAGGAACAGCAAGTCTAATTTCTCTAATGTATTATATGCATTCCTAAACTTACTATCTGCATTGTTTCAATCAAATTAGTTTCCTTCTTTCTTTTGAAACACAAGTTTAATCCCAAGGATACTGTTTCCAATTAGTTTTTGTTGGTCGCAATTTCAATTAAACGCCATAAATTTTTGTCTAAACTTTGTTTCCAAGTAATGGACAAACCACAAAGATGTACCAAATGAATCAGATACATCAACTGACCCTACCGCCATGAGTCCAGTTCTCCTGAAAGTGACAAACCATATACCAAAAGGCAAAACAGAAACTGTCACATACTCTAGCCCTTTCTCAAGGCCTTTCTGCATGAATAGTTGTTTCATCAAAATTTTCACTGTCAATATCTCTTTTTAAAATAATCCCGGATAAGAACAGCCAAAAAATAAGAGTCATGCTCTAACCAATGCAATCTAACCTCAGAGGTGAAACTAATACAGGCTAAAAATTCCTATGACTTGTGAGTCTGGGATGGGAAGATCATGATCTAAGTCTACTATGTTATCAGGCAACAGCAGATATCTGAAGGCATAGAGTAGGTGCAATTACAAAAGCAAAGGAGGGCTTCTGTTCACCTTGGTTTTCATTTTTCACAATAAAACCTTATCTAATATTAGAAGATATTACAGCCTCAGTCATGCTTTCTATTTTCCCTTCCAAACAAATCCAGGTCCAAGCCATAAAGACATATTTCAAACTAGGTGGAGCAACCACAAAGCTACAAAATATTACCTGTCCAGGCCCAAGTCTGGCAATAGTTATATCTGGATGTTTGGGGCCAAGAGGATTTTCACGAAACTCGGGCAAGGAATCTTGGCTGCAACCAAATGAAGTGTAAGTCTCTGGTTTTGAGGTTGCCGTTTGATTAGTTGCCTCTGTAACAGATTCACTGCCTCCAGGTTTTGAGGTTGATGTTTGTCTGGTTGTCTCCCTAAGAAATTCACTGCCTCCAGGCAACCACTTCAATGTATCAGATTTAACTGCAGTAAAGCATTTACCATCACTAAATACTGTGCCAACTAATGAAAGAGGAAGATTTGAACATTGTGTTTATACCTGTAATTCGCGGGCCACGTTTTTCACAGTGAATATGGAGCTTGAAAACAATGGTATTCTTTTCATGGGATCGATCATTTTCTGGGAAAAATAGAGACAAATGTACCAGAAATTCAAAATACCACATGTGCAAAAATCACACAAAAAAAACCTGACCTATATGTCAAAAACCAGGAAATATATTATGGCAAACCTGACATATACTCAAACTTCCTTGGATCAGCATTTATTGGAATTAAGCCCAATCTATGTGAAAGGACTTCATCTTGAATCACAGATGTATTATTGGCAATAAGAACCTTCTCAATTGCCATAGTGGGAACCTTCGCACATAATAACAAAAACATATTTAGTTGAAAAAGGAGTTCAAAATGCCATTATATGAAAAGAGAAAAATTTAAAAAAAAAATGGAATAAGTACACTAAGAACATATAAACAAACTACAGTATAGAGAAACCGACCATAGAGACAAATCGTCATTAGCAGAGAGCTGTTTTCTACATAAGGAAGAAAAGAATAAACAAACTACAGCATAGAGAAACCGACCATAGAGACAAATCATCATTAGCAGAGATCTGTTTTCTACAGAAGGAAGAAAAGAAGATCCCAGAATTGCTTATTGAAGAACAATTACAAAAGGATCTTCCTTTTCAGAAAACAACTGTTGAGAATAACTTCATCAAATTCTATCATCAGGTTCAGGATTAAAATTAGATTGCAATGCGAAATCATGAATGAAGAATTGTTGTCAGAATAACACGGTTAGAAGTTTACTGAAATAGCAGACCTAGCACAGGTAATGTAGAAGGCAGCAGATAGGAGTCCACAATAAGCCTAATTCTTATACTAGCACTGCAACCAACCATTCTGTTTTCGTTTGCACTATGAACCATAAAAACCTTACAACAATGAATTTCTGAGAAAATAAGCATGAGGGTTTTGCTAATTCTGATTAAATCCACTTGTCCAACCGCCTAAAACAATGCATACTATTGTGTACGTACCTCAGCGATGAGGATTCTCCTGAAAGCATTTGCAATTGATGCATCAATGCCGATCATGTCAAATTCGATATCATCTTCAGAAAGCTCAATCACCTCGACTCTAAAATTATTGCGGAAATGATCAAGCCCTCTACTATTATCAACTCCAATAGACAGGTAAGCACCAGAATACTTAATATCCTCTGTCTGCGTAGACCAATGTTTTGAAGAATGAGATACGTAAGAGACAATAGGGAGTATCCTGGCAAACTAAATATAACCAACTTATTCTCGCAGCATCCAATACAAGAAAAACCATTAAATTCCCAATCTTAAGCAGCAATCCAATTCTTATTAATTGACTGAAACGTGTGTTATCCTAAGATAATTCCCACAGGACCCGTAACACAAAGGCCAACTATTATGTCAAAAGGATAGACGGAAAAAGAATCGGAGAGACATGAAGCAAAATATGAAACTAATAAGCATAGGAAAAGGGAAAGGTGGGAGGAACATACGTGGAGCGGGGCGTCAACTTTGCAGATAACGTGGTTCTGTTGGAACTGAAGGTGCTCAGGAATTTGGCCCATGGGCACGTCGGGCAAGTCCCATATCGAGAATTTCTTGTTTTCTTTCCTATCATCATCAACAGAGGCCATTGATTGAGCACACTTCTGTTCGAGTTTCTACTTCATTCTATCCAGGGTTTTATTAGGGTTTTACGACGGAGAAGAAACGATGGCAGGAGAGGGGGGACCAGCAACTTGCCCTACGCCGTCGTTTCGATGCGATTTCCTTCTGTTTTAAGATTTGCCGTCGGCCCAATATCTAGGGCCTCAGCCAGATCAGGCCGGGCCTAATATTTCGGGCTCAAGCTCAATTACCTGGACAATTGTAGATTTTCAGAAAATATACTATTTTCAGAATTATTTTATATATGAAAAATAGGAAGCCGAAACGGAGAGTGGTGTGGGATCGCAGTTGGGGGGGGTCATAAATTGAGCCAAAGTAGACAAGACCAGTAGTCATGGTCGCATTAACTCGAGGTTGCCTTCGGATGTGCATAGGCCTTGGCCACCTTTGTCCCCCTCAAATATGCATCCCAATAATACATGTCATTCCCCCTCTTGAATGCCACAACTACGCTGCGCCTCCCAATTCAGGACCCTCACCCTTCTACCCTCTTTTTTACATCTCTAGCGAAATGAAATGACAAATTTACAAATTTTGTGATCCTTCATCTAAAAAGTGATTGCTCATAACAAAGTAACAATATTAGTATGAAGAAGACTACTGCCCACTTCTGCTAGGTGCTGCCATTATTGTGTAGCCAAGACTTGTTAAACAAAACCATTTGATCAGTTCACGCTATGCATATATATAATCTGATTTGATTGTTCACTGCAAATAGGATGCCCCTCCAAATATTGCTCCTGGTTAGAAACACCCTCCAAAAGTGCATAAAAAACAAAATGGAAGTTGACCACAGCTAGCCCTAGCCTAAAGAAGGGACAATCGAACTAAAAAGGAGGATCTCTTTGTCTAATCGTGAATTGGAATTTGATTGGATGGCATATGAATTGAGGCCTTAACAAATGGGTTGTCTTGTAGTGGTCGCATGCAAATTCATATCTTGATCTGACCCATGTTGGTATTTTTTTTTAAATCTTTTTAATTCTATTTTAGTGTTTTTTTTTCAGAATTATTGTTCTGCGTAAATTATATAAATACATGAGAAGACCATTTTGTGGAATTTCAATATAGGCTTGATTATGATTTTAATAAAAATAGTTTTCCATTTCAAGTTTCAACCCACTAAATTGAAATGAAAAATTCTAATGTTTATTTCCAAGTAATCACTTTTCTCTCATGTCTATTTCCAAGCAATCACTTTTCTGCGACCTCAACATACCATTAAATTATTTTAAAACCATCGTTAAATACCTTAACTTAAGCCTGTGTTCAGCTAGGGCTGCTTCCTATGCGCTGGACTGGTGTATGTGGATTGGTGCCGTGTCCACAGTGATGGGGTAAAAAGAAGGTGAGGGTAGGAAGGTTTGCTAGCTTAATTACTCTTAAATTTGGGATTCTCCTTAGCAGATCCTTGGAGTTAGAGATAGTAGATACATAAAATAGAGAACCTATATATTTAATGTGTTAGAAGAACTATAAGTGCTAGGAAAAACAAAAGCTTGAGAATAATTTGGAAGAAACAAGTTACTTATACATCATGGTAAACTCTTAGCCTAGCTATAAGTTTAAGTAGTACAAGTACCACAGATGATGGTTTAGCTGGGTCTATGGATCATTGCAAAATTGGCTCTCATGACTCTACTTGTATAAGTTTTCACTTTTGCTATTCAAGTTAACTCTGGATATGTTAGGTACCCGAAATGATTGGAGCAAGATCTTAATTAAAAGAGTGATAGGCTAGTTTTAAGAAGATGGGTAAAATTATGAAATAATATCTTATGTGCTTAGAGCTTGTAAAAGAATTGGGCTTTAATTGAGTAGGTTGGAGATGCAATATGAGGTTCATCTTGCTGAATTCTAACTCCATGAGATCAAAATTTATATCAGGGTTATTAAAATTAGAATTACATGTGTAATCATTTTTTGGCTTTCTATGAATTGTAAGCGTACAATCAAATCATAATCATTAGCTATAGTTATAAAATCTAATTGAATTATTTATCGTATCTCAAATTATATAATCTTAAGATTTAAATTAAAATTTAGCAACCTTAATTTATTCTATTGTTCTGAGCATCTCTTGATTCAGTGACTAAGATATAAGAAACATCTAGAAATCAAGTTCGAACATTGATTTAGTGATCTTACAAGCCCTGAAAAATAGCATCCTCCTTTCGTTAAGTATATATGTAATCTATAAATCTTAAACACTTGTACACATAATTCTAAGTAAAAAGAAAAAAAAAATTACACTGTTGAGCATTCCAAGTTCTATGGACAATGGGAAAGGACAAAAGAATTTCTAAAATGTCGGACGGGAAGCTGTGGTATTGGGGAATGGGGCAGGACCGAAAACAGGGTTGCCGAAAATCCTCAATCCTACCCCAAAAGACTAGGGCATTTAAGTAAAAGCCAAAAAGCAAGTTTGCTTTTTTGTATTTCTTTTATTTTCTCCTCAGTTTCAATTCCTCCAAAACTTCTTGTCCCTCTCGGGCTCTATTTTGGCACTAAAAAATTGGACAGTAGGGTGAGCATCCCATGCATCAAAGGTACTTCTTTGTCCCCTCATCACAGTCTACTAAAAGCAGTTCAACTATTTTTTTCAATAATTACAAAAAAAAAAAAAAAAGAGCTTGAAATCACAAATTGAACAAAACGGTGCATAAACGATTAGTCACTTCCTTTGACATAATAGCTTCACGTTAGAGGGGAAGAAAAAATAAATTCATATGAAAGAACTTGGGTTAATTATAATTTGTCTCCTGAAATTTAGGTGAAATTATATTTTATTTTTTTTAAATATATAATTTATCCCCTATATTTTTAATACAGATCAACGATAACTTCTAAAATTTTAATTTAGACTGTACGGTTGTCATATCATTTTCAAGTAATTTCAATATGTATAGTTTTTATTTTTTTACAATTAATTGATATTTAAAACATATTATTTTAAAAATTAAAAGAAAAACAGAAAAAAAAACTGATAATTTAAATTGTCCATTAACTGTTAAAAAAAATATCATACCGATTGAAATTCTGGAAGATGGTTACCGTAATGTTTAAATTAAGATTTCAGAAATTATTATCAAATTGTATTAAAAAAGCAGGAGGCAAAGTGTAAATTTCTAAAATAGGAGGGGGCAAAGTATAATTTCATAAAATCCTCAAGGGGAAAATTGTAATTATCCCGAAGAACTTTTATGTGGGGTCCAATCCCACACATGCATGTATATATATAGCAGTAGCAGTCCTCTCCTTGCCAAGAACCATCACAGAATCAAACATCCCAATTTCTGGTATCAATTTCCAACTTCAGAACTTTATACCTTCCAAACCATATAGATTTTCTTCACAACTTTCTCCAGCAATGAGGACTGATGTAGCTGTTTGTCTTGTGCTTTTGCTTATTTTCCTATCACAAGCTCAAGGTATGCAAATTGACTTCTTACTTCAAATTTTTATCTTCCTGGTTCATTATCACAGATTGTGATCCACATTTTCTGTCCTTCTAATCTTCTTCTCCACAGGGATCCGCTTGCCGGGAAGTTTTCGAGCAGTTGTGAATACTAAACTGCCAGTGAGTACCGCCATCAATTATCAGTTTTTGATGTTCTCACACATACTTCATATTTCTCATGCCCCTTAATTTTGAAATAATGCAGGATGTTGGCCTGATGAAACACACTAGTTATGGGGGTGAAAAGGAGAAACAAAGCTGCAAAAATGGGCCTTGTTCAGGTACCAAGAAAAGAGTTTCTAGAGTTATGAGGAAATCTCACCACTGGCTACCATTTATCCATGAAGATTATCATGGACCTAGAAGGCACAGACCAACCCACCATTAATTAGTTATGTTCTGTCTTCCAAAATTTTGGAGGTCAGGTCTAGCCATGTATGATGTATCCTAGTCTCTAGTTCCTAGGCAGAAGTTTCTATTCATTTTTTGTCTGGACATTTTGACTTTGCGGTTGACAAAAGAACCTAAAATACAGCCCTTTAGATTTGAGACAGTGCACCCTACAGTTAAAGGGTTGGTCCTGCAGCAGACAGAATCTAAAGTGTTATTCCACAACTGTTTTTGCAGGAAACAGCAGAAATCTTGTTACTGCTGTAGAACTTACTGACTCCACTGCAAGTGATTCTAAGGTGGGTTAAAATTTTCTAACATCTGACGTTCACCGTTGAGGTTACTTGAGACTGAAGTTAACATTCCCATCTTTTAATATCTCCTGACTTCTGCTCCATGTACAGAGTGAGAAGAACGTAGGGAAGAAACCTAACTCAACACCCAAGTCAAATAATGAAGAAAAAGACAGGAAGCATGTGAAAGGCAGTGCTAATTCGCCCACAACCTATCAGAACCATGGCAGCTATGAGCAGTATTCGGACGCCATGGAAATAACAGAAATGGATTATTCTCCTGCAAGAAGGAAACCTCCAATACACAACTGAGAGTATGAGAAAAGAGAGAGAGAGAGAGAGAGATGGACAATAAGGAACTAGAAGTTGGACAACAATTCAGAAATGCAGCAGTTTTTTAGGGACAAGTAATGTAGGATGATTCTGTACATAGTCCTATTATTCTATTACTAGTAGACTAGCACTTCTATTATTTGACAACCACTCTCATGATTGAAACCTGACCACTTTTGTGAGGGCTCACAAGGATTTGCAGTTTGAAGAATAATCATGTAATAAGACCACAAAACTGCATTCTGTTTTTTCAGTTTACATTAGTAGCCAATTCGACAAAAACCGTTGTGTTTATTTTTCCCCAAGTTCCAGAAAGGCCATCCACACAAGAACTTTGTTAAAACACCATAAATGAAGTAGGTGTGGAGCATTATCTAACCATGACCAGTAGTTTTCTACATTAATTTTCTCAATGGCCCAGCAGCAACTTGGGCCACCCCTCACATTACATGTGGGCTCACATGTCATCTGTTGGGTCACATATGGTGTGGCTTGAAAAACCAATATCAGGGTGGACCACAATAAAAGAGATATGCTTTGCCATGCAAAGTGTGGTCTACTGACATGGCAGTGGGACAACATTCATTTTCTTAAACAAAATAAAAGAGACAGGCAGAGAGAGAAGTGAGAGACCCTATGCATGGAAACAATGTTCCTGTTTCCCTCTTGAGCTACCAAGTGACCCTCTTAATGGTACAGCTGCCGCATTTCCTGATCACCAGAAAGAGGAAATAGGTTCATCAGTCATCAAGGGAATTAAAAGCTGCTCTTTTTTGTCTTCTGGTTCTGGGTGCCCCAATCTTTGGTCCGGTGGGCGAAGCATCAAGAATTGAATGGATGGCTGGCTAAGTAATAAAGATAGACTACTTTCAATTCATGGAAGCGTTTTTAATTTATGGACTACTTATGTAGTGTGTTATTGTTTCCTGTCACGATTTGATGACCCATATGCTGCTCTTTTTTTAATGTTCCATGTAGCAGCAAAGAAATCACATTTTAAAAAAGGGCAACGACAAGGGACTACAGAAGTGATGTTGAAAGGTAGTTTTGGGGTGTATGAGAGGCATTGTCTTCAACTGAAATGCTACCACGAAATAGGCCTGAAAATAATGCAAGTGCCTAACATCGACAGACAAGACAAAAAACCTACTTAAGAGTTAAGACAATAAATATATATATCAGCAGACAGCTGATACGGAAAGCAATTATAATATGTTGGTTGTGCTACACAAGGGGATGATTCAATTATGGCCAGTACGTGTAACAGTAAGGAAGAATATATAGTAGTTTATCAAATACAGAATGAGGAAAAAGTTTGTTTATGCAGTTGGCTTCTGTGTAAAATCTGTTGTCTCCAATGCCTTTTCTGCTATCAACAATAACTTATTTGATTATACAAAGGTGAGAAGATTAGTGCAATTTAGCCATATAAAAGTTGTACGTAAACTTATGTAATAATACAAAATAATGAATCAATAATTATAAATTAATCTTTTAGATGAAGACAATTCAACACTAAGGAAACATGTCCAATACGGATACATTATAATATTGGAATAAGTCTCTTCTAGCATTCTATTAATATTCTTTCCATTGTTTGTTCCTCAGTATTCCATCTCAGCAAACTTACATGTTGAAGGCCACATAAACCCCCCAGTGTTGAGGTCCAATTCATGTATTCTATACAATACTGTCATAAAATCAAGAATTTTGTTTACAAACTCTGATTAAAGAGATTTTAGGGCTTTTAAATCTTTATTTAATTTTGTATGATTCAGGCGTATATAATTTCTTGAGGTCCAATTCATGTACTATAATGACAGGAAAACAAGACAATAGTTTATTTGCACGTGTAAATATAAGCTTATAAACCATTCAATTTTTAAGGATCTCATGAATCAAACGGCCCAGAAGTTCAGCTCTTGGTTGGTAAACTTATGCTGCTACGCAAGATTCAACAACTATTCGGTTCATTGTACAACACTATTCCACCTGCACCAAAGACTGCTTCTTTACTTGATGAATCATTTGAAAAAGAACTTGAGAAGAAAAACAGGGATTATGGTCAAATCGCATTTCGGAAAAGAGCAAGCAGTGAAATTTCAAATTTGGACACAACTATTGAAACAACCAACTTCAATCTCAGGACAGCGACTCAATGTTACACCTAATAATCATCTGCTAATATGGGTGGTTCAGGGGCAAATGCCTGGGAAAATATCAAACTGTCATACAAGCACAGCATCACAAAATGCTCTTCATTATTGATCTACAACCGCTTCATCAGACAAGGTATCAAGAGCACCCAACATGACAAAAGTTTTTGGCCCCTGCAGAAGCCATAAGTGACTTTGAGGAGCACTCTTAAGCTTATGCGGAACAGTTACCTCTACAGAAGCATTTGGTTCCTCAGGCAGAATAGCGTTCAGCTGGCCACAGTGTCCCCAGATATAACGAGCATGATCTGAAAAATCAAAGTAGATACAAATATGCCTTCTTCAGTAACTCCTGACTTTCACTGTTTCAAACACAATCAATCACTGATAAAGTCTCGAGTTATTGCTCTCTTGGAAACAGGACAGTAAGACTTACCCTGACTTCGAGCCCATATTGCCACATCAAATGGTCTCATGTCCAGATGAGCCAAGGACTGAACACACAATCTGGTCCAAGGTAGAATATATTGAAGTAAGAACACAACTGAAGAAGTGAAGCCTACATACATGCGCTTCACACTCTCACCTCACTGACTTCTTCTGAACTTTATTCCCTTGGAAACATTGTTGAAGTTTCAATAAGAACCTGGATAAAGTTAAAGGTATTGATACTCTTTAAGACACAAAAATAAATGCAACAAAGCTTTTCAAGTGCCAAACATGTGTATCACAGGAAGCCCTTTGCAACCAGAAAGCAAAGGTAAATGTGATTAGACCTTGCCTCTCTACCTTAGATACTAACTGAATGAACTGTTAATTCTGGTCTTGTAGGAGGAAAAAGGTTCTACTTGAAGGAAGTGCTCAGATTATGGTCTTGTAGGAGGAAAATGGCAAGAAACATAAGAAACGACAGCTTAATTCATATAACTACTTTCAGTTCAATTCATAAGATACCAGGAGCAGGATGTTTGAGTTTTATCCAGGGACAATATCTATTAGCAAATTAGCAAAGGAGAAAATGGTACGGCCTCGTTCTAATATTTCATTTTCCTTGTCCAGGCAGACAGTACCTTATAACTAAGCCCACAGAAGAGAAAGCTTACAAGTAAATGCAAGAATCTAAATCTAAGCTGTACAAAATTCAGTCTAACAGACTTCATAATTTCTCAAACACGAAGAATTAGAATCTGCTACACAAATGCTAAGTGAAAAGATGAAAGAAAGACAGAGTTTGTTGGGATGATTTTTATTAATATCTAAGAGGGAATATATATAGCTACAATTTAGGTATTCTACAATCAATCCTCTACAATCAAGGAATATATAAGAAAAACGAATATTTACAGATTTGACTTCCTAACACCCATCCTCAAGTTGGAGAGTGGATATCCTGCACTCCCAACTTGCAAACCATAGACATGAAAACCTCATTCCTCAAAGGTTTGGTTAGAAAGTCTACCAATTGATACACAGAATTCACAAACTTTGTAGCTATAAAACCATCTTGAATCTTGTCCCTGATGTAGTGACAATCCATCTTGATGTGTCTAGTTTGCTCATGGAAGACTGGATTGTTGTTGCAATACAATGTAGCAGGTTCGTGATGGACAAGTCTCAAGTCTCTTAATAAATACCAAAGCCATGTTAACTCACAACAAGCTCCAGTCATTGCACGATACAGGACACTGTTTTTTTGTCGTTTTGATCTCCAAGATATCAATGAAGGTATAAGGAAGACACAATAACTAGTAGTAGATCTTTTAGTAAGTGGACAACCAACCCAATCTGAATCATAGTATACTTGTAATCTGAGATCACTGTTTGAGGAAAAGAATAAGCCCTGGCCAAGTGTACATTTCAAGTATCGAACAACACGAAGAGCTGCATCCATATGAAGTTTCCAAGGTTAGTGCATAAACATACTCAAGATATGTACAGAATATGTGATATTTGGCCTTAAAACTGTGAAGTATATCAATCGGTTGACTAATTATCTATAGCGGCCTAGATCCTTAAGCAAATCACTCTTGGCTAACTATTTCAACCCTTTCTCGATAGCAGTATCAACAGGAGCCGCACCCAACAACCTTATATCCTTGATAATTTCTAGTGCATACTTCCATTGAGAGATAAAAATCCCACCTTTCTCCATAGCAATATCAACAAGAGCCGCACCCAACAACCTTGTATCCTTGATAATTTCTGGTGCATGCTTCTGTTGAGAGATAAAAATCCCACTTTTAGAAGTAGAAATTTCAATTCCTAGAAAATACTTTAATTTACCAAGATCCTTAAAACGAAAATTATTATGTAGAAATTTTTTGATATCAGCAATACTTATAGGATCATTTCTAGTAATCAGGATATAGTCAACATATATCAAAACAGTTGTAAAAGACTTGCCTCATCTTCTGGTGAATAATGAGCAGTCGACTTTGAATTGCGCATAACCAACTGATTGAATGGCTTCTAAGAATTCTGCAAACTACTAGCGTAAGGCTTGTTTTAAGCCATAGAGTGATTTATGTAGATGACATACCAAATGTTCCTCCACCTGTCTCTGAAGCCTTAGTGGTAAAGACATATATATTTCTTCATGAAGATCTCCATGGAAGAATGCATTGTTGACGTCAAACTGGTGGAGGGACCAACCTCGAGTAGCTGCCAGGGTAAACAAACAATGGATAAAAATGATCTTGGCAGTGGGGGAGAATGTATTTTGATAATCAACACCTTCCAATTGAGTGAATCCTTTGGCCACCAAACGAGCTTTATACTTTTCGATGTAATCATCAGTCTTGTGCTTAATTTTATGGGTAAAATCCATGGGGAGGTCACTTAGCTTTTTTTTTTGTCCTAAATATGTACTTGAACTTCAATTGCCCTAACGAAACATCTTTCTTTCTATTGCGTATCCTAATCAGCAACTTTCTGTCAATTCCAACATTAAGCTGGATGGAAAATGCTGATGTGGCATAACTAAAGATTAAAGCAAATTGTAAAATAACACTTCTGTACCTCTAATTTTTTAAATCAATAATTTTACATCTTTAATTTCTAGATCTACCTCACACCAATTACACATGAAACAAATCCAGAAAAAACCCAAAATTGTCCGGCCCAACCTCTCCGCCGCTGCCAATTGCTCTTCCTCCCTCCCCATCACTGTCACTGCCATTAGCAGCCTTGTGACCCACCCCCCGCGGCTGCGCATTTCCAACCACCCTTCTACGACGCCTCCTATAAGAAGAAATTGAGATCCAATTTCCAGCCGCCCACAATCTCACAGATCCAAACTTAAGGTCAGGTACCCAATTAGGATATGAAAATAAGCTAGGTAACCCTCTATGAATTTTACCCTTGATTATATTGACCCAGCAACAACTAACTGGCCTTTTATCAATCGGAAGAAAGGTGGGAGTCCATGTACCAGTAGCCTTAAGTGCTTCCAATTTTGATTACATCATTGCTTGCCATTCAGGATAAGCAGTGGTTTCTGTGTAGGACTGTGGTTTCGCAACTTAGCTAACATGAGCTATGAAAGATTTGTGCTCAAGCTTGAATCGATGATAAGATACATGATTAGACAATGGATATCGAGTGCCTTTATTTGAACCTGGAAGCAAGGAATTTGATAGGTTGGAGCAAGCATGCGTGGCGTGAGAGCAAACATAATTCTTTAATTTCACTAGTGGATTATGAGGGCGACTAGAGTGACGAAGAGGCTTAAGCTCAGGCGGTAGTGTAGATTAGGAAGGACTGGGGACAAGTTAGATGGACTTGATGATGTAGATTTGGGAATTGTGGTTTTGATGAGCAAAAGCTAGTTGATAGATGGGGACAGAGATGAAGGTACTGGGGTTTCTAGCGAAAGTGTGGAAACATCTTTGAGGCGGTGAGTGTAGGTTTTGAATAGAGTGGGAATTAGGTTGGTAGTACTTGTCTTATTATCAATTGGAGATGGATTAAATTTTTTTAAGGGAAAAGATAGTGACCAGAAGATGCATTTGCCTTAAAGAAAGGATAAAACATAGGGTTGTTAGGTTAGGCCTGACTAGAAGGAAAAGTCTGAATTATATTATATGGAAAAATATGTTCATGAATTTTCACATCTCGACTAGTGAAAACCTTATGAGTAGAAAGATCGTAAAGCTTATATGCCTTTTAATCGACAAGATAACTGATTAAAACACATTTTTAGCACGATTATCAAATTTGTTATAATGGTGGACATTGCTAACATAGGCTAAACAACAAAAAACTTGGAGATGTGAAAATGATGGTGATTTAGAGAAATGACACTCAAAAGGAGTTTTGAAAAAAAGAATGAGTGTGGCCAACCTATTGATAATATGCACAGTGGTGACAACACATTCTCCGCAAAATTTTGGGGGAAGATTAGCATGAATTTTTAAGGTTCTTGCTATTTCAAGAATATGACGATGACTGTACTCTACAACCTCATTTTGTTAAGGTGTATAAATGCAAGAGTATCGAAAAATTATTTCTTTTTCATTGAAAAAATTTTGCAATGAAATGAATTCTCCACCATTATTGGTATGACCACTTTTTATGCAAGAAAAAAATTGGGTAGGCATAAAGGAAAAAAAAATTAATAAAGATTGTGTTTCATGCTTGTGACGCATTAAAAAAACCCAAGTGAATTGTGAGAAATCATTAATAATTATAAGAAAATAATGAGCACTAGAAAGAGATGGATGCCTATAAGGACCCTAAATATCACAATGAATAAGATCAAAAGGTTTGGTAGATGAAATAGAGCTAAGACCAAAAGGTAGATGAGTTTCCTTAGCTAAAGGACAAATAGGGCAAACATCAATAAACTAAACTAAAAAATTCAAAAAGTTCTTGCCAATAAGTTTTAAAGAGGAATGAGAAACATAACCTAGACGATTGTGCCAAAGATCAGTAAGTGAGATTGTGAGATTGCAGACTGGGCGATAATTTGGTGATGAATGGGAATCAGTCAAGGTTTTCTTCATCACCACTGCTACCAAATAGTAGAGGTCATTATACTATTTACCTAAACCAATCATTTTCCTCGTAGTCAGGTCCCGTAAAATACACCAGTCCAAGAAAAAGGACGCTAAACAATTCAATCCATGTGTAAGTTGACTAACAGATATCATATCAACTTTGAAAGTCGGAACATATAACACTTTATGCAAATGATATTTGGAATTCAAAGGCAAAGATCTAGTATAATAATTGGAGCTTTTTCTCCACTTGGCAATGGTACAGGCAGTAGTGAATGACCCTTGCTACCATGTATAAGATTATCCGATAAAGACACAATATGATCTATTGCGCCTTATCGATGATCCAATGATCTAATTGAATTTTACATAAACTTTGGATACCTTGTACAGTAGGTATCCGAAAGCCACCATTGACGGATGAGTGTGCAGTAAGTAGACTGAGCTTAGCATCGACCATATTCAATCAAGAAGTCTAGAGAACAATAACGAAGATGAATCCAAAGAAATAGCAAAGCTCGATTATCACGATAACAACAAGATAGATGGATGAAGATGAAATTAGATCTAGAGAGAGAGAAAAAAAAAGCAGAGATGATAAAAGATGCACACGAGGGAGTAGAGTGCAGCAAGAAAATGAATGAGGATTTTAGTCCAGCTCTACTACCATGAAAAAATGAAAGAAAGACAGAGTTTGTTGGTATTATTTTCATTAATGTCTAAGAAAGAATATATATACAGCTAGCTAGCTTCTATAAATGCTACAAGTTAAGTATTCTACAATCAAGGAATATATAAGGAAAACGAATATTTACATATTTGACTTTTTAATACTAAGAGCTCTTAGGCTGATAAAAATATGGATACCTAAGCTTGACATGCAATATTGGGTTACAACTTTTTAGGCCCAAGTTTGGTGAAGTAAGGTATATGTGAAAAACAAACAAAGAACTTAGCATACAATTTCCTCATATTAGGAAAACATTCACTCAACTAAGACTTGTTTTTCCTCAAAGTTTCCTAACAAAATAGTGCCTTTATTTGTACAGAAACATTTCTTGCTTGCACATCAAACAATAGCCAAACTGAAGCATCTCGCAAGTTCATCCATTCATTTAGTCAACTAGATTTTAGTTCCAAGCTAATTTTAGTGAGGTGCACAAATCTAATGACTCCATTCTGCTTAGTTGAAAGTATGTTCCTTGCTTTCACTGCTGTGGCTACTAATCATGCCAGTCTTATAGTCGTACTGGTCATTTCTCAGTCTAAGTAGGATATACCCAGACTATCCACAACAAATTTCTTTTATGTTAATGATCAATTGAGGGTAAAATTTAGCTTACCCAGAACAATATCATTTTTAACCTCCAAGATGATGTAAATTCATCCTTTGCTACCAACAAGAATCCCACTTCTTGAATTCCTAATTGCAAATTCAACTCCTCCTAAAGATTTCACTTTTTGAATGTGAATGAGACTACAAAAATTAAAGATTTGGTAACAAGCTATACAACAGTAAATTTTAGGGACATAATTCCGAATCTTTCTTATCATATAATAAACTGATTAACGTAAGTTTTTCCATGAATTCATTAGTCGTGAAAATGTGTAAGGTTAGGGTCTTACCTAATTCCAATAGAAACAGATGTGACCCATGCAAACAATTCTCCAGTCATGCAATAAAATGAGAAGACTGATAATAATAACGGAAAGCAAAGAAGAATAGCTTGATCGAAGAAGGTTCGATAAATCTTTCTTGTCATTAAAACAGAGAACAAGATGACACAGATTCACAGAAAATGATCTGTATCCTTTCAGGTAAAATTTATGGGACATTTAACTTGTTTTCGTATCTTAAATTAATATTTGATCTTTAAGTTTGGCCTATCAAACTACCTAACATTATATTGTGCGTCCCTATTGAGTAATTCCCATCAATTTGATAATTAAATCATATGGAAAATGTTGACGTGACATTAATAGAAATAACAAATTTGGTTCTAAAATTTTTTCAGTCAATAATTCTCAACCTTAACTTTTCACATTAACCACCACAACCTTTTCCTTTTCCTAGATCTCGATCTAGCACCTCTTCAAAAGCTTCTTCATTTTGTGGACATTGAACAACAGTATTGGGAGGGGATGTGGTAGGGCAACTCTGAGAAATGGCTTTTGCCACTTCTTTTTAGTGTATGGCCTTGAGATTCTCATGGGGGAGTGTGTATCACTTGTTGTGATATGTATAAACTAAAGCAATAGTCTCATCAAGGGACCAGTAAGGAGTAGCAATTGATGCAGATTCAATGTGACAACAACGGCGATATGAAAGGAAATTAGAAATGGTGCTGGGAGGGTAAGAGTGGTTTTGGAGGGGGAGGGGGCGACAACGGTGATGGGTCGGATAATGGTAATTGATGAGGCAGAAGCGAGGGTGACAATTTGTTGGACATGGTTGGAAAAAAGAATCAAAGGATTGCATGTTAAGGTGAGGCAGTCGGGAAAACTAAGAGAGGCGAAGAAGGGATAAAAGGGGCAAATGGGGGGTGAGGCATAAGATAAGGAGAAGGTCATGATAAGAGTGGCAGTGCAAGATAGAGGAATGGGGAGCGGGTGGCATGGTTGGATGGTCGAAGGGTGGGGCTACAAGTTTAAAGGGTGGGTGGTTGATTTAGATGCTAGGAAGAGGATGAAGAAAGAGGAAGAGAAGGAGGTAGGGTTGTAAACAAATTGAACAAACATGAATAAAGCCACGTTCATATTTGTTCGTTTAAGTTTTAATGAACACAAGTATGAACAATAAACAAACGCTATTACTAAATGAACACGAGCACAAACATGAACAACTAAGTTGATGGCTGACACTAATCTAAGTCAAAACGAGTCTAGCAATCCATTGAAAACTAAGCTTTGGGCTGTAAGAGAATTTTTGAAATTAGCCATCTAACTTAACACTTTCCTCCTCCAGATTGGGGTGGATTCAAAAGTTGCTATACAACTTATGAATTCACCTCAGAATGTTCCCTATTATATTAATGTCTATTGTTTTGTATTGTAGGTTGCTTAAAGAGTTTGGATAGATTCTAGATGTGAAGCACATGTTTAGGGAGGGCATACAGTGGCTAATACTTTAGCTAAGCATAGTGCTAACCAACAAAAAGAATGAATGTTAGTGCGCTTGAAATGTCCAATTTTTTTATTACCAGTATATTCTCTTCTTGTGTCTTATAATTCCACACATACTCACTTCTTATTGGAGGGTTCTAGTGTTGTTGTTGTTTTCTTACACTTTGTTCCCTTCTATTTCATAAATATATACTTTGCCACTATCCTTGTCATGCCCAACTTAGCCCCTAGCCCATTTTGGGCCCAATTACTTAATCATAAAACGGAATTTCATAGAAGAGGCACTTATTCATTTCTAAATCATATGGGCATGTTCCCAGGACATTACTAGTACTAGCTCATTAAGTATTTATTTAAATGTTTATATTGTGCTCTCGGAAACAAACTAGTACTTATGTGGAACTTGCGTGTTCATTTCAAGCTTGTTATCCAACATAGCTAAGTACATGCATGGCAACCAAAACACCAGATTCAAGTTTTGAAAAAGAAACTTGTTTATAATGCATACTTCTTGCATACTCATATATGTCTTGGTAACCCACTAATACACATAAACACATACATGTCTTTAATTTCATTGGTTACCATTTTAGCTCGTTATAGGCATGCATTTCCTTTCTAATTCATGATTACTTAATTTTCATCTTTAAACATACATATAAGGCCGAGACATTCATGATTCCATATTTCAACATGTGTTTAGAAAATATAATCATGCACATCTATCAACTTTTACTTCGGCCCAAAGATGACTATCAACCAAAATGTCCAAGAGTTCATATATATGCCATAAACATACTACATGGCTGAATATACTTAGAACTGAATTTAGCATGCCATTTTACTTAAGTACCGTAAAGGGTCCATAAACACTTAAAAACACAAATTTGGTTTTAAGACAAACCAAAATACATAGCACATGATTATACATGGCAAATCACACATAGAACACATTTCCACCTTAGAGACTTTGTTCCCACAATCTAGACTCCAAGTCCTGCACATAAAGCCCACACTTATTAGCTTGTTACACAAGCAACTCATAACACTTAGAATACTTAGAATATTGAGCAAATACCGCACATATGCATAATACCTTTACAACAGAAAGAGTATAAAATACTCTTGACTTAGTTCCTTTCAAGTACTCCTTTTCCTACATAAAGTAGAAAAGGGCGGGTGAGTAAAACTCAGTAAGGATTCTGTATGGCTCCTAGAGCCTAACATATGGCTTCCAAAGCCTAACATAGCCAAGAATAACATGGCAACAAATATTCCATGCTCCTGCAAAGAAAACACTAAGACAAAGAAGATACAGGTACATGCATATAACAATAATAATAATAATCGGGGGTTAGCATGCACAACCAAACATAGAAGCATACAACACACACACCACTTAACACCTTATCCCCTTGAAGGGCAGAGCAAGCATGATCCATATTTCTCATTTCTTAGGTTAACCATTTTATTAATCCATTTTAAAATCTGAGCTCTTTATGCTTGGGAATTGAGTTGGCCGACTCAATTCCTAGCCGTAATGCTTGCACGGAGCTAGCTAGCACGGAGTTGCCTAAGCAACAAAACATAGCCCTCTATAGCCTTCTTAGGATCACATGGCATCCAATATCCATCACCCAAGGGCCCGAATACTCAAAGAGTATAAGAATCCTTACCAAAACCGTTAGCAACTTTTGTTGCCCGGAAGCTTTAGAAGCTTGGCTCTTTGTTTTTCCTTGCTTGTTGTAACTAGAACTTGTATTCTAGCTTAAGATCCTACAAGGGCAGAAAGTTAGCAAGCCATATTCTTGCTTGACATAACTTGGAAACATAGGAAATACCAAGAACACTTGGTAGAACACACAATACCTCAACCAAATGAGGTATGGCCGAATCCTTCGGCTTGATTTCCTTAGAGCTCCCGCTCGTCTTTTCTTGAATCCACCACTTGATTCCTTGCCTTGGAAGGCCTTAGAAACTTATGTGTATCAAGAACACAAGTTTCAAACATAAGAATGCCAAGAACAAGACTTGGCCGAAACTTTTCCCGGTTGATGACTTCCAAAAACGTCTCCTTTCTTTGATCTGCTTCTTGATTCTTGTTCGAGGTGTTCTTAAGAGTTTGTAGACACCAAGAACACTTGGTAAAATCTCAAGAATGCTCAAGAATGATTCTTGGCCGAATTTAGAAGGAAGAAGAAGTTTGGAAGAGTGTTTTAAAGTTTAAGGCAAAATTTGAGAGAGAAAATGAAAGAGTTTTAGTGAGAGATTGTAGAGAGAGAGATGGAGAAGAGTTAAATGAAGTAATTAGAGTGTTTTTGGGCATGTAATGGTCGTCCATATAGAGGGGAGAGTGAGGGAAATCATGTGATTCACATGGGGTGAGTGGGAGACAAAGTGGGAGACAAATTGGAAGACTTTGGTGAAAGTTGGGTGAATTTGTCAAAAGTGGGGGACAAGTAGGTGGAGGAAGGAATCCTAAGTCTTGACTAAGGATGGGAGGTGGATTAAAATAATAGGGGGTGAATAATGTGTTTGAAATGAGTGGGAGACAAGATTAAAACAAATGAAGACTAATTGGAAGACTTTTGGGTAAGTTTGGTAGAAAAAGTCAAAAGTAGGTGAAGAAAGAATCCAAGGTGATGACTAAGGGTGGGAGGTGGATTAAAATAATGGGATTTGGAGGGAGGTGACATAAAATATTGGGAAATGGAGGGGCATGGCCGGCCAAGGCATCCTAGGCCTTTAAAATGGCCTAATTCCCCCTTTAGTCCTCCAACTTTCTGATTTTGGGCAATTGAGCCCAACTACTAAAAATCCCTTTGTGCAATTGAGTCTTTCAACTTTAAATTCCACCATTTTATCACTAATATTCTTGGCCTAAGCCAAGCTTAATTTCAAGAGTGTCCAACATTCACATAAATCCAATTCCTCACCTAAATAATGTCTCCCGAGCTTAATGAGCTCAATTCTTTTTTTTTTTTTTTGAGAAATTTTCTGAGCCCTTTTTATCTCCATAATCCGAGACTTAAATACTCGGGATTTTCAGGGCATTACAATCCTACACTTTATATTCTGAAAAAAAAAAATACTTTACATTTACAAAATGAAAAAAATTAATAATTTAAAATATCCATTGACTATACAAAATGTGCCATAGAGATTGAATTTATGGAAGATAATTACCATACAATTTACGTTTAGATTTTAGAAAGTTTAGCTAGAGATAAGGATGACAATTGGGTGGGGTCGGGTCAAGTTTGGGTTTAATCTGGTTAGTGTAAATTTGGGTCCAGGTCGGGTCATTTTTGTTCAGGTTGAGTAAATTTCGAGTTTAGGTCGGGTCGGGTTATTTTTGGTTTGGGTTCAATACAGGTCGAGTTAATTTCAATCTTGGGTAAATTTAGGTTAGGTTTCAGTCCAAACTCAAGCTGACCAATCAGGTTTCAGTCCAAACTCAGGTTGACCAGTCAAGTTTCTTTTGGTTTCTGGTATATTTGCTGAAATCACTTAATTAATTCAATTTTTTTGTTCAATTTTTGTTAAAATTTAAATTAAATAATTTAATTTTTGGTGCAATTAATTTATGTTAATTTTTCTTTTCTTAGTATGTTAAATTAAAAATTTCATAAAAATTTTCTTACTTATGTTTTGATAAATTTACTACGATATCCAACTTTTGATGTGAAATTACTACAAAATATAACTTTAGTTCATTATTACTATATTAGTGACTAAACTGCAAAATTTTAAAAATTTTGGGTGAAAATACAAAGATTTGAAAAGTTTAGAGACACATGTTGTAATTATTATGATGACTAAAATGAAAATTTTTAAAATTTAGGTATCTTATTGCACTATATTTAAAAGTTTAGGGACCAATGTGATAATTTGACAATTGTCTACCAAGATCATTAAATTTATTAAATAGAAGTTAACTATTTTAGAAAAACCCAAATATGTATATAAAAAAGAAAAAGAGAAGAACCAAAATATGTAAGTTATCAAATATGAAAGTCTTTAAATATGAGACTTATATTAAATATAGGTTTTCTAAAAAGGGCAGTTATTAAATATGGAAGCCCTAAAATATAAAACTTATTAAATATGGAAGGTAATAAAATATGAAAGTTAAGGTTTAGGGTAAAATTTAGAATTAATTTTTAGGGTTTAGGATAAGGGTTAGGAATAAGATTAAGTGTTAAGGTTTATGGTTTAGGGTTTATGATTTAGAGTTAGGATTAACGCTTATAGTTAAGGTTTGGGGGGTTTTTTTTTCAAGTTATTAGAAATGAAAGAAACAACAAAGGGCAAATTACACAGAACAACCCAAACTAAGAACAATTGTCACTAGCTAGTGTGCATGATCTATTGCAGATTAGCAGACCACCACTATTAGGACTTTCCCAAATTGGCTAACGATCTGGTGAATCTCATTAACATCCTTGGTTGCATCCAAATGGGTGGACCTATAATCTACAATCTGAAGGAACCCAACCAAACAATATGTTAAAATAGTAATGTTATTCATGCCATACGAACAAGCATCCTTCATTGTAGTGAGAATAGCTCTAATCTCCATGTAGATTGTGGATGCGTTTTCTTTAAGGAAGAAAGAGAAATCATGAGACTAGGCAAATAAGGGATCTCAAAAAGACCAGATTACTGCACACATCCCTGTCCTAGGGTTTCGAGCTCCATCCATTTGAAAAATTATTGGTTAAGAAGATATTACACTATTGACCCAACATTTAACATGAGGGGGATGTTTAGGAAGAAAGGATGTAATGATATGACTCTTATGTTGAGCTGCTTGCCTTGTTTCATGGATGGGGAGATCCCTGTTTTGAATGATCTAGTTTAAGTCCATAACAACATTTTAAAAAATTTTAGAATTACGAGCAATCCATTTGCTCCAAAAAGTGATGACAATGCAAACCCTAGCCTCTGATTGCCAAGTTTGATTGTCTGATATGTTTCCAATTATCCACAAAAAGAAATCCTCATTGAATTTAGGTTGAGAGATACTAGGGTGTGATCCCACACACTTCTAGCTATTGGACAATGCACAAATAAATGTGTTATATCTTCTTCTAAGGCATCACAATGTGGGCAACAGACTGAAATTGGAAATGTCCCTCTTAAGAAGTTCAGATTTAGTTGGCAAGGCATTATGAATGCACTTCCAAATAAAGGTCTTGCATTTTGCTGGAATACTCGATGCCCACAACCTTTTCAGAAAACTTGTGAATATCGGAAATAATCGAGGAACTTGGATACTGTGAGATACTTTGGAGCTGAGCCAAAGCATAGTTTCTCTTAATCGTGAACACCCTATCTTCAGCCCTTTCCCATACTCAACCTCTCATCTTTTCTCCTAGTTCTTTGGATGATGCACCACTTTTTTAAAAAACATTGAGTATAATAGTGGAATATTCCAAGAGGTTGAGTGGCAGTAAAAAGATCTTTGACTCTAGTAACAAGTTTTGAGAGAGATCCAGGATCAGTTGTATTACACTTGTGATCAACAATGTTATCAAAGCTGGATTGGACTGGCCAGTTTAGCCGGTCTAACCGTGAACTGCATATCCTTCTGGTTCGGCTATTGGTCCATTATATGTGTTGGTGAAAAACTGGTCAAAACTGTCCAAAATTGTTAAACTAATGAATCGATAACCCAGGACAAACCGAGGATTTATTTAAGAGTTGTGAAAACTTCAGAAAAAAAATAAAACTAGAAAACTTGAATGGAGAGACCGATAGTAATGAGAATGATAATGAGAGAGAGTTTGAAGTTTGAGAGTGAGGCTGACAGTAATGGATCTTCCATGGAAGAGAACAAATTAAGTGATGAAGGATTCCTTCATAAAAAAGGGTAATTAAGCAAAAGAAGAAAAAGGGGAATAGGTGGCGCAACCAGCGCAGGAGGGAAGAGACAAGTCCAGCTGCTGAAGAGAAGAAACAAATGTGGCGGCTGAATAGAGGAATGTAAACGAGTGTGGCGGCATAATTTTCAATCCATTCATTTAAAAATGCTCAACAAAGCCCCTGCCTAATCGTGAAACATGAACTAACAAATGTGAAAAGGTTTTGACCCGACAGTTGAACCGGTCAAAACGTGACCCGGACATTCTAACGGTTTGGTGGACGGTTCGGTTTTAAAAACATTGGTGATCAGCAAGCTTTTTTGGGGGAAAACCAGAATCCAGTAATATCGCATTTGGTCGGCGAACGAGAAGAAATTGAGAAGAAATCGAAACAAGTACGAAATCAGACTTTGAGAAATGAAAATGAAACCAAAATCCCAGAAAGAAATCAAAACAACCACGAAATCGACTTATAGTAGCCTCAGCGTAAATGAATCGCCCTCCCTCGTAGCGCATTCGCCTACCTTTCTCTCGGTCGCGAAAATCCGTGCCAATGACTTCTTGATTCAGAGAGCTTCTGAAGAAGTACGGCAAGGTTGCACAAGGCGTCCACTTCTCCATCTCCGCCGCCTCCATCACTGGCCTCTACATAGCCATCAAGAACAATGTAGTCGTTGAATCGTTCTTCGACAAGTATCATTTCCCTAGATTCTCCAAAAACGCCGAGAAATCCCAAAGTCCACCTCCACAATCACAAGACCCAGGTACGGTTTTGATCAAAGAATCTTTTGGGTCGCCCAATGCTGGTAACTCAACGGCGGCAGTCGTCGAGCAGAAGAGCAGGCTTGGCGGCATCAACTGGCGGAGCCCTTGCCTTGGCTGTTCTAGCTTGATTGCCGAACATCATCATCGACAGGCACGCCGGAGAGAAGTCGACGGAGACAAGTGCTACCGATAGCAGCGGAGAAGATCGCTCCAATTCATCTGATTTGGTGGCGGAGAAGGCGGGGTAACGGAGGAGATTGGTCGATTGAACGGCGGCCGATTGAACAGGTTTTGATTTGTTAGCCTACCAAGCAGCTTGAATGGGTTCTTGTTTAGATGCAGAAGTTGGGGGTAAAGTTTATGTGAATGAAAGCCATGAGGGCAAACTGAGGCATTTTATCTTTTATTTTGCAACAGTAAATGACAGAGTTAGTTTTGGCGAGAATTCTTGTATCCACCGGTTAAGAAACGTTAAGCAGGCCGTTATTTTAAGAAAATAAGGAAATTAGTTTTGGTTAGGATAGTGTGATCCATTTACTTTTAATAAAACATTTAATATAGTTATCATTCATATCAATTTTGAATTTAGTGATTTCCTCTTTCTTCACCTATCTTATAATTTATTCAACCATTATATCAATTATTATTATTATTTTTAAATAGTTTTGCGTTCCGATAATTGATATATCATAGTTTTTTACTTGAAAGAAAAGTAACTGGTTAAAGATAATTCTGAAAATTAAATATATTAATCTGAAAATCCAATGTACCATTATATATATTCCTTGTATTAAACTAGAAATTCAATATATTATCCTGGAAATCCAAGGTATTGTTCTTGAAATCCAAAGTATCATTCTATATATTTCTTGTATTAAATTGGAAAGCCAATATATTAATATGGAAATCCAATGTATTATTCAATACATTCGTTGTATTAATCTGGAAATCTAATGTACTATTATATAAATTCATTGTATTAAAATATAAATTCAATGTATTACCCTGGAAATCCAATATATCATTCTGGAAATCCAAAGTATCATTCTATACATTCGTTATATTAAACTGGAAATCCAATGTATTAATCTAGAAATCTAATATATTATTCTATACATTCGTTGTATTAACCAATTCAACCACATGATACATACCATAATTAGACCCAAAACCCTAATAATACATTCCAAATATATCAAACTGTACCACAAATGTATCATTCTAAAAAATATTGGGTTGTTACTTTGTTCCTATTCAAATTAATACATCCAACACTCAGATCAATACATTTCGTGCTCATATCCATACATGCTTCACATATTACAGAATCGGACCGGAACAACACAACACGCACATAGAACAATACAAATTGAACTTAGTTGTATTGCAAATCACTACAAAAAAAAAAAAACACAATCAAATTGAAAAACACAAACTGAACACATTTACACTACACCAATTTTGGTTTCATATACAAATTGATGAACTCAATGATTTTTACTATCGAAAAGTAGAAATTGTGAATCACGAATCGCGAATCTCTCGTACGGCAAACTACCCACCGGAGCACATGCGTCCTCTCTTGTTCCCCTCTGAATGTAGGCCATAGTTGCGCCTCTTGTGACACCATCTGAGATCCGCAGCGGCTTTCCTAATGACGATGCAACGACCAGACAACAAAAACCCAACAGCGGAGGATGAGAAAAGTGACTCTAGCGGACGGCGTGTTTTCTACTTTGGTTTCTCTTTTCCGGGAGGGGGGTGAGAATAGATTTTGGGGAGGCATAGATCGTGAGTTTTAGGGTTTACTAAGAAGTTATTGCATAAAAGCAGGACTTTAAAAAGGATAACTGCCTAATTATTCCCAGATTTTTTGCATGTTTCATCTTTTTGAAAACTTCCTAATGGAAGTTAACTCTCTGGGACTTAACGGCGTCAATTGGTGTGTATACACCGGGTGGGTATTCTAATATCTATAGTTTTTGTGGGGATAAGTGTAGGTTTCTGAAGTATGAGGGACAAAACTGTAGGTTTGCCCCAACCTCAGGGGTTTTTGTTAATTTTTCCTTTTTTATTATATAAACGAAAAGCCTCTATAAATGAAGGCCTACAATTTTTAAATATAATTTAAATTTTTTTTCTAATATATAATAATATATATAAATTCAAATAAAACTATTTAAAAAGTTAAATATTTAAAAAAATATGTGACGGACGAAGTAAAATAGAGCTGTTACAGAAAAAGATTGCCCTCTGAACTTGCATGTAGCGTTCGTTAAGTTCCCAGCAGAACTTGACAGGAAACTGCCGTCCCTGGATGATCTGACCGTCCTGTGATACCAAGTAAAAAAATAAAGAGAGAGAGAGAGAGAGACCTAGGCCTTTGTTTCTTCGATGGCAAGAATTTTGGATCCAATTTGAGCGGCGTTACCGCCGATCAGCCACTTCCGTTATGCTACCATTTCCTTGCTTGGCAATCTCCTCTAACGTCCCCACGATGCAACATCCAACAACCCTACGTCTTCCAACTGCCTACACTCTCTTCCCAACCCTAAACCCCCCTCACAAATCTCTTGTCTTTCACCAATTCTTAGTCTTGACCATCACTTTCCTGGCTTATGCCTCCTTCCACGCCTCTCGGAAGCCCCCGAGCATCGTCAAGAGCGTTCTTGGTCCCTCATTTCCTTCCAATTCCTCTGCTGGTTGGGCCCCATTCAATGGTTCCCAGGGGACTCACCGCCTCGGTGAGCTTGATCTTGCTTTCCTGGCAACGTATTCAGTAGGAATGTATTTTGCAGGGCATGTTGGTGATAGGATTGATTTGAGGTTGTTCCTTGTTTCTGGGATGATGGGAAGTGGCTTTTTTACTATAATGTTTGGTCTAGGGTACTGGTTTGATGTGCATTTCTTGTGGTATTTCGTGGCTGTGCAAGTTGTTTGTGGTCTGTTTCAGTCTATTGGTTGGCCTTGCGTGGTCGCGGTTGTGGGTAATTGGTTCGGGAAGGGGAAGAGAGGACTGATAATGGGTGTATGGAATTCACATACATCCGTTGGTAATATTATTGGATCGGTTATTGCATCTGGGGTGTTGGATTTTGGCTGGGGTTGGTCGTTTGTGGTTCCAGGGCTTTTAGTTATTGTTGTGGGGGTTTTAGTGTTTCTTCTTCTTGTTGTTAGTCCGGAGGATTTGGGATTTGAGCATCCAGGGAAAGAGATTGCGATGGACGTTGAGATGACAGAAGGTGAGAATGGTTCTGAGAAACTGGAGTCGGAGGAAGCTGGTCTTCTTGAGATGAAGGATTCTGATCCAGCTGCCATTGGATTCTTAGAAGCATGGAAGCTGCCTGGTGTTGCCCCATTTGCTTTCTGCTTGTTATTCTCAAAGCTTGTCGCTTACACTTTTCTTTATTGGTTGCCTTTCTACATAAGGCACACAGGTACTGGTTTCTGCTTATTACATTTTTCTTATTCGCTGTCAAAACCTGGAGTTGTTTAGGTGTTTGTACTGGTTAGACGCTCACTAGATTGTGTTTGAGTGCAGCTGTAGCAGGAGTTCATTTGTCAGATAAAACTGCGGGTATTCTCTCTACAATATTTGATATTGGTGGAGTCTTAGGTGGAATCTCTGCCGGATTCCTCTCAGATGTCATTGAAGCTCGTGCAGTTACTTCAGTTGCGTTCTTATGGCTATCAATTCCTGCTCTTATCGTGTATCGGGTTTATGGAAGTCTCTCTACGATCATGAATATCGGCTTGATGTTTCTTTCGGGGCTGCTAGTGAATGGCCCATATTCACTTATAACAACTGCTGTTGCTACTGATCTTGGTACCCAGGAATCGATTAGAGGAAACTCTCGTGCATTAGCTACTGTGACTGCAATTATAGATGGTACTGGTTCTGTTGGGGCAGCTCTTGGTCCACTCTTGGCTGGATATATGTCCACCAGGGGTTGGAACAGTGTCTTCTTTATGCTTATTATTTCTATATTGTTTGCAAGTCTATTCTTGATTCGTCTAGCCAGAAATGAGGTTCGGCAAAAACTGGATGAGGGGAAAAGACTTTGGAACAGCCTAAGCGCCAGCTAGATTGAGAAATACCAAGGTATCATCTGCTCACACTTTTGTAACAATACATCTGACTTGCATTTAGGGAAACAACTCAGAGACATACGAAAGCCATTGTGCCGATGAGTATGATCTGATTCCCTGTTCTGCCTTCTTTTTGTTGTATGACATTCTGTATGCAAAAAGAATATACTCATACATGTACACGATTCTTATGAAATGGAATTATCTCATCTTTTTGCAATGTTAGTCTATATTGGCGATGCTAGCCGTTTACTATTAGGCTATTAGCTATCTAGACAATTAGAAATGGAATGAAGATCAATTGTTCTTATAGCTCTCTGACTAGTTTTGAGAAGGGGTCGATTGATTATGAAGGTAAGTTGGCATACAGGTATGAGAGAATCAATAACTTCAACTAAATATTCAGATTGCTACTACACTACACGAGATTTGGTGAGTTGTACTCAGGGCACGCAAAATCAATTAATTGCTGCCAAACTCAATAGTAACATAAACTTCTGGTTTAAAATAAATAAATTGGATTGGTGCTTTCTATTATCCAGCAAGTATGTTCCCCAGAAAGCTCGGAAGGAGCTTAATGTAACAAGAAATGACAGTTCAAAAGAATTCTCATTATTTACAGTAGAATTCCTTTCCCCAGACACCCTTGATCTTCATCTCTTGCCATGAAAAATCAAGGAGGAAGATTGTCTACAAGATTATTTTACGGTAACATTTCATTCCTAGTTCCATACATAGTAAATTTTACATACAGATTTGGAACTATGGACAAATTTCCCAGCTGCAACTGCATGTTCTATCCTTCCAAAAGACATTTCAGGTTCTGCAACCCCTCTGCGGATATGCTTCTCCTGACTCGTGCTCTTGGTGAGACAAAAGATGGGGGTGGCTCCAAGTGAAAACTAACCAAAACAACCGTCAAATTATCTGTTGCTCCCCTCTTTATTGCCTCCTCAACTATCTCCTTGCAGCACAGCTTCACATCGTTGTGCTCTTGAAGTCTCCTTCTGGTGAAATCAACAGAATTTTGGCTGGTGAACACATCCCATATTCCATCACTACAAATGATTAGAAACTCATCTTCTTTGTTGAGGGTTATCTTTCTCAGTTCGGGCTCCGCACTCAGAGGCCCTTCCCTTGTCCCCATTTCCTTCATTCCTTCAAGGTGCCAATCACCTATGGCACGGGTTATGCCTAGTTGTCCATTTAGATAACCATCATCAATGAACCCGCCCAGTGACTCAATTCTTCTCCTCTCTTTCAAACAAGAAGGCCTATGGTCTTTTGACAATTCTATAGCAGTGCCTTGCCGAGATAATACTGCCCGACAATCACCAGCATTTGCCACAAGCAAAGACCTGCTAGAAATGGTATAGCCTCAGACAAGCAAACTACATGTCTTTTATCTCTCAAAACACTTAAAAAAAAAAAAAGGTTCCCGAATATGTATAATATGAAATTTGGGGTTTTAATCTCGTTATTCCCTCACAACAAGGTTGCATTAGGAAGGCCATCTAATTCTAAGATAGAAGTAAACGCTTTGTTCTCTTGCATGAATTGCTAATGTCAATATGGCTTTGGATAATTGGTTGACATTATTGACTTCAGGCCACCAGCCACAAAACAGCAGGCAATATGGACAATTTGATGATGATGATCCCAAAAATCCTGATAAAATTTTTCCGCTATCACATGATTTAGCCAATTAACATGCATGCAGGTTCTGGCCCCAAACAAGTAGACCTATATGCACCAAAGAACACCAATGCAAACTAATACTGAAAGGGTTCCAAGTGTGAGGCCTACTAAAAACTTGCAACCAAAAGGTATACAGCAAAAAAAAAAAAAAGGCCTGCTAGTAGTGTCGGTATGTGTTTACCTTCCGAATATCATTGCAGTCAGAGCTGTTGTACCAGATGATAGGGCAGATTCACGAGAGCATGTATCAGCAAATGCATCATCAATCTCCACAAATGACCTCACGACCACCTTCTCCAGCTCCAAGGGAAAATCAGCATCCTCAACAATGACTCTGGGCAAATGGTCACGAACAAAATGAGATGCACCCTTCCCCCCATGTCCATCAAAAACCTGCTTTTTTTTTTTCTCTCTCCATAATAGAGAAAATCATTAGCCTGTGTTTGATGATTGACTCAACACTACACAAGTCCCAGGGCAATTCTTGACCAAAAATCAACATTATAAACATAACACAGCAGTCTTGAACTTCACATTTAAAGAAATCTAAAAGGGGAAAAAGAAGGCATTCCTCAGATTCTTGTCCTTTTGCAGATATAAGATGTATGCAGGAATTGCTAGTATTCCAGAAATCTGGAGCTTTTAGGAGTACATTTGATTTTATATACTCATTAAATGCCAATAATGCCAAGCAATAATAGGTAATCGACACATATGACCTTGGAAGGTTTTGTCGCTAAGACTCAGGCACAAAGGGCCTGAACATGCTAATGCTTGTTTGGTTATTTTTAATCAGGAAATAGAAATACTATCTTGACTTTCTTAATATGGATCATGGCCATGGTAAAATGGCAGTTGCAACTTTTGACTTGAAATGGAACCCTTAGGCTCCAAATTTTGAATTCTCGTGTAAAAACACAGGCGATAAAAGGGAGAAAATAGGCAAAACCAAGATGGCTTCATCAAGAACAAAACTACAAAGACGAATCAGAATGCCGAAGAAGTTTAGAGATTTGAAAATTGAATAGAATGCATCATGTTAACGGTAACATACCCCATAAAAGGAAATTGTACTGTCACTCGCTGTATCATAACCAAAAGTTTTTGCCAAGTTGCTGATGCATATATGAGTATCCTCCATATGGGATCGGCCCCCTATGTCAGACCATTCTCCAGACCTAAGAGCTGGGACAAAATGTGTTAACAAGCTCTGCTTTCTATCTGCTGCAACCGCTTCCTCTGAAATGCTTTCCAGCTGAAAACAACTCGGTAATGTGAAAAAGAGGCGGACAAGACTATCAAATCAACAATAACTTCAAAGGAAGAACAGTAAGTTATGAGTTACAAAGGCTGGAGAGACATTCCATTCTGAAGAAAAATTTTTAACTACTTCATGAGTCCAGGTTTCTTTCTCACCAAGTGGTATACCTACAACCTGAATTTACCATCTCTATCTCCAATTTTCCCTTTCTTCTGTAACAAATCGCCTGTGAAGTAGTCAGAGACAAGCAATCTAGATAGACTCCATCCCCTCTCCCTCACTCCACACACACAGACACACACATACTGAAGTATAAAGAGATATTTAGATGCCTAGAGATGAGCTGTTGACCTGTTTATAGGTTTTGATTGTGAATTAAAGTTTGTTTCTTGGCGACATATCAGAGAAATATGTAGATATACTTAAGGCAGATACTGAAACAGATATTGATCTCTTAGAAAAGAGATCCAGCAGCATGAATGTCAATTTTAGCAGCAGAACCTACTGATGGAAGAGCAAGTTAGACATAGGGTAAACTGGTAATAGGACTATGGACTTGGTTACTTGGTGGCATTGCATTAAATTCATTGGTCACTTGCTCCTAGAAGATTAATGTTTAACAATTTCATAAAGAAAGATAAAAACATTTTCGGCAGAATCCTATTTGTAGAAGATAAACCGCAAGAATAATAGAAGCTTCCATAACACATTCTGCAATTACAGTGGAGAATTGCCAACAGAATCCACAAAAGCTCGAAATATAGAACCAGAAGCAGATCCAAGTAATGATTTGACAAAAATATTACCAGAGTAGACTAGTTCATCCTAGCATGCAACTAACTAATTAATGCGATTGATCAAAAGCATGGATCAGCTTCAGCAGTCAAAACCCGAAAGAAGTTAATCAAGCAACCGGTGACAAGAAACACAGAACTTACAGGAAATGAACTTCCATTATCGAGTCTGTCACTAGAACTGACAAGAGAAGAGTCCTCCATATGGGTCACCGAGAAACTTGGAGGAAAATGCGCAGGCATAGCCATAGACTGCTTGGCTGCTTCTTGGCAGGCCTGCTCTGCATCCTGGACACACATGCTGCTGTCGGCTAACCCCTTGGCCTCTGATAAAGAAAACTGATGGAATAGGAAAAAAAAAAAAAAAAAGACTTTCGGTCTTGGCGTCTCAAGTCTCGACCAACCCTTTAGCAATGGTATCCAAAGCTACAGCAGCAGAAGGAAACAAGGCAGATGGAGAAAGAATCTAATAGCGGGGAGAAGATTCTTGAGAATATAACACTTTAGATTTTTTAGTCGAAAATGGAGGGTGGTTGGCTACTTGGCTTATGGGGCTGGCCTGGCTGGTTGGAACACCAAAGAGCTAAGTGGGTGGTAAGGGAAAAGAGGCTGATAATTTTAACTATTTAATGCCTTTTGTTGAATTCCAGATCTTTCCAAGGAAGCGTGGCTGGAAAAATGCAAACTCACTCCGATGGTGGCCTTTTTGTAATTAAATATTCCGTGAGGTCGTCTTTTTCGCTTCCATTTTAAACGTTGGTATTACGGTACGCCCCAACTTTTTATTTAACATACTTTGTTCAATTGGAAAGGAATCAATTAATCAAACCAAAATAAAATTGGCTTCAAACCTACTCAAACCAACATTTTATTTTCCTAAATAAGAAACTAAAAAATGACAATTTTGTCTGGTGGATTTGGAATTGGACTGCCGATTTATTTGAATTTTAGAGCACTCCCTGACAAAGTCCAGTATGACCCAATCCAAGCAACAATCTGTAGCTGGAATGGAATCATTTAATACAAACTAACAATTCATTAATCCAATACTTCGTAAGCCATAACAACGTGAAAACTCATCATAATTGAACATAGAAAACAATCATTGAATAGACTCTTGTTTTTTTTTTGCTCTACTTCTTCACCGATATAATTGTGTTGCTCATGAGCTAATATATGCATCTAAAGGATCCAATGGTTGTATCATTTGGTCTATGACTAATTGTCCAGATGTTAGTTCTAATGCTGTGGCATTAGATTTCTATTGATAGGTAATGACATGATTTTACTTCATTAGAAAAGTAGAAATAACCTAAATATCAAATTAACCAAAAATCATATTACATATGCCTAACTTGTTTTATTTTGGTAACTCAAAACCAAAACAACAACAATTATAAATATTTTTTAAATAAATATCGAACAAAAAATCAAATTCATTTCTATTTAACCCAACGGGGAAAGGTTAAAATCAATCCTATAACTATTGCAACTTTTCTCATTTAGCCATATAACTTCACGAGCTTTTGTTGAGTACTACATGTTCAAAACATTAGCAACATTAGTCCCATATTAGATGAGCTTGACATAAATCCTATATGACACTTGACGCCTATTAATTCTTACCCAGCTGGCAAAATTGGGGCTGTTCTTTTACCCGGTTGGCACATGCAGGTGAGCTTAATTGCAAAAAGTAAAAGTCTCATGAAAATATTTCACAAACACAAAGTTATAGGTTCTTGAGACCTAGTTAGAGAGAAATAACCTTTTCTCTTCTCTTTCCTCATCGAGTATTTCTACTTTGAAAATTGAAGATTAATGCAAGGTCATAGATCTGGTTCATTGCTTGCTCTCTTAGAGCTCACAAATAATAGTCTTTACTTGGATTCCCTCACCTCTATCAATCTCTTTGCTATGCCTTCTGTGTAGAGTTTCAAGAGCCAAACAATGCAGCGGAATTAACTGAAGCCCTCCAAGATTCAAGTAAAATGAGGTAAATTGAGTGTTCAAAATTTTTTGCACCTAGTAAGTTGAGATTTTTCACCTAATTGTTGAGCTGAGTAATAAAACTTGAACAGTTAATGTATTCAAGCTCTTTACGGTATTCATACGAACCAATCGGATCACCATGCCTCTTCCAGGTTCCAGCAGGAGCGTTTCTCTTATGCTCGTTGTACTAGCTTGTATTATCCAAGAAAACACAAAAATAGAGTACGACTAGAAATTTCAAAACCCTTTCTGAATTTTGTCCAAGGGGCTCTCATGAAACTAAAATTATATAACATATATATAGGGATGCAAAATTTCCAAGCCAAGTAGGTTTTATAACCCTAATTCAGTTAGGCTTAATTTTGGGCTTAACAATGACTTAACTTTTAGGTCAGTAATTAATCTGAAATTATCATGAAATAAAAACCAAACAATTGCGCCCATGTACTTAAATAATCTAATTGGTTCTAAGTTTGTGACCCTATAGGCTCCTATCACGTTAGTAATGATCATAATCGCATTTATGATCATAAACAATGAACGTTATCTAGCAACATATTATTACTACCCAAGTGACAAGATAGTTGGTGATTTGACTAAACCTCTACAATTATCATTCATATATGCCATTGTCTTTTTATCTAGGATATAAAGACCGAGCATGAGATATGGAATGTGTCATTTTCATATTGCCTAATCTATGGTTTCTTGATTTTCAAGTAGACTGACTTAAACTAATGATATTGATATGCTATATCAATTCATTAAAGCATGACCATGCATTTTCCCAATGTTACTCAATCAAGAGCCCCAAAGATATCATTTTCATTGTATAGGAGGGATAAATCTTATCTTGATCATACAAATCTCTCTACATGATATGTAACATATTCAATGATGACTTTCGTATTTACTCAGTTACGAGCAACAAGAAGAAGTATAAAAGTATGTAACTCACATGTAGGGAATTTTGATGATCCTAGGTCAAAGGGTTACATATATCATGATCACTATAAAAATCACTTATAACATTCATATAACAATTTATGTAGCGCTCTCATGGCAAGTCGGTCTAGTACGCAAGTTCTGCAACCTATACCCATATGTAGGCTACATATCTCATATTAGTCTCCACATATATTGATCCTTGTGTATTATTGCAACCTATTTCACAATAATACTCGATTAGGGATATTTAAGAATACTATTATTCTTGGGTTAAAATTATGTTTAACTATGTACACAGAAACAAATAATAAACATAATTATTGGAATAATGTCTCAATAAAATATATGCTTAATGTATGAAATACAATCATTTCATGATTAGCTTTTGGGCACAACAATAACATTCCACATTCTCTCTAACCCACTAACGTCATCACTTGCTCTCGATGCCGACCAATCCTCGATTCCATCAGCAGTTGCATCGCTACTCAAGGTAATTCATTTGACGCTTTCACTTTTTTTTTTTTATCTTTACACCAAATTTTCGTCCAAAATAGGTCCCGGGAGCGTTGGTAACAAATTGGTTGTTACACATATCCTCTTTCTTGTATTTTTTTTTATCTATAGTCCAAATCCTTCAGAGTCCAATATCTATAGATTCAATTACTAGCTCGATAGATTAAAATAGTAACAATTCTTGTTCTTTTCTATTATACTTTTTTTTACACTTTTTTTCTTTTGGGTCAAAAAGCAAAACCAAGTAAAAAATGGGTATCCGTGATGATAAAAATGAGGAGAAGAAGAAGCATGGTGAGGAGTAACAAAAAGATGAAGATGAAGATGAAGACAGAGTAGAGCTCGACTTTGAAATTGGTGAATGAGTGAGTTGATTTGGAAAAGTGGAATACTGCGGCACCAGCATCGATTGTGGATGATTTCCTGGTGCATCATAGCCTTGGGAGAGTTGTGAGTAAGGTGGTGTTTTAATTTCTAGAAGTAGAAACAATTGGTGATAAAGGAGAATATAAAAGATTATTTTTGTCTCTAATTGGGTCTAACGTACCTATAATATTTGTGTTTGTGAAACATTTTGATGAAATTTTCATTTTTTACAATTAAGTTCACCTACTTGTGCCAACTGGGTAAGAGAACAACCCTACTTTTGCCAACTAGGCAAGTGGTAATGGCTGTCAAGTGCCATATAGGATTTCCATCAAGCTAGTCCGATATAGGACTAACATTGCTAATATTTTTGAATATATAAGATTCAAACAAAAACTCATTAAGTTATAGTACTAAATGAAAAAAGTTGCAAAAATTATAGGAGTGATTTTGACCTTTCTCCAATGAGATGATATATTTGGTTTGGTTTATACTTTTACCCAAACCATGTTTAATTGCCCTATTTAATTTGTGTGGACTATGGAAGCTTGTGCGATGCTAGCCCTTTCATCTTTCCTAATAAAATTGTTCTAGTTTATTAATAGATATGAGAACATGAAAAATGACAAGCCAATTTTTTTTACCTTTTTTTTTTTTTGTAATTTGAAAAATTCTTATACACCTGTAGTTTGAATGTAATAAAAAAACTTTTCAAAGATGGCCTTTTGAGTTCTTGAGTGATAGGGTGGAATCTAACCTAGTTCTTTGGTGAGGAAAATTATTGAATCCACAGACCGCTTAACATTGATTCAAGGTTCTTTCTCTTCCTTCCCAGTTTCTATTATGTCCCTATTTCACATGCAGGTCAGTATGAGTTAAAGAATTACCAAATCAATGATTCGGTTCTAGTGAAAAAAGGCTAAGTAAGGGAATGAAACCCATTTTCAGACTCAATATCAGTTAACTTTGCCAAAATGTGTAGGTGGTTTAGGAATCTGGGATCTTCAATAGTTTAGTCAGGCCTTACTGGCTAAAACTTTATGAAGAATTATGCACAAAAATCATAAGTCATTGGTGAGAAGAGTTCTCCAAGTTAAGTATAGTAGAGGTGGTTCCCTATGGAAGGCTGATCTTGGTAGTAACCTACCTCAACATGGAAGAGTTTGGTTTTTGGGAGATAATACTATAGCCACATTTATACTGGACCATTGGGGATGGAAAATCTATAGATTCTCAACATGATTATCAGCTCCTAGAGTTCCCTTCTGCTAGACTTCATGAGTTTATTTGTAACATCCTAGGGAATATACAGCCGAAGAGTGATGTTGATTTGCTCCAACCAGATTCTAAGAAGTGGAATGCTTCAATATTTTATTCCCTATTCCTAGAAGATATTGTTCAAATCAATATTCCTAGTGCTCAAATGAATGTTCAGGCAAAAATTGGCCAATTTAGGAAAGGGTGAAAGATGAAGTTTATACAATGAAAAAAGGTTATGCTTCCTGCCAACTTAGTAGAATATCATGGGTTAGTGAGATTTTCCCCAATTGGTCACTCTCTGACTGTCTTAAACAAGTGTGGGCTACACACATTACCCCCAAGTTTAAAACATTCATTTAGAAGTGTTGTTTAGAGGCTATCCCGACTAAGCTATAACTATTTAGGAGGAAAATCTCACTTACGTCAGTTTGCCAGAGATGCGGAGAAGAAGAGGAGGACTTAATCTATTTGTTTTTCAGATGCAATAAATCTCAGTCAGTCTAGGGCCAGTTTCCTAATATCCCTATGCCTAACTAAGGGATGTCTTTTGGTTCATGGTTCCAAGCAATATAGTCTTAATTTTCAAAAAAAAGTCTGCGGAAAAATTGGATTTGATCTTGGCAACCTTATTAAGCATTTGGTTGGGCCATAATTCTCCAGTTTTCTTGGGGGAGTCTAATCCACCAAATCAAATCATTATTGCTAGGGACACTCTCCGAAATGATTGTCTAGCAACCATAGCTTATAAATCCTTTTTGCAAAAGATTCATCAACCATCTCCTTCGCCAAATATTAAGATATGGGGTAGTTGTGCCTCCTAAGAAAACCCATCCATTTTTATGGTTGATGGCTCTTAGCGTAGCATATCAGGGAATGTTGCTTTGGCTTGCACATCTAGGCTCCTTGATGGAGGATCGCTAAAACATGAATGGTTTTTAGGCCAATACCTATCTGCCTTATTCACCAAGGGTGATCTTGGCCACTATAAGATTTGCAGTTGCAAACAATATTTTGTATTGTACAATTTTAACGGATTGTTTACATGAATTCCTTCAAGTTATTGACTTCTCAACAGTTCAGCTTGAGGTTAGTGCTTTTGTAAGAAGCAATCGGGATTTGGCTCACTTTTTTCAATGATTTTCTTTAATTAAAGTCCAGTAGCGATCCATCGAAGTGGAGCACACTTTGGCAACTTCCTATTTACATTCTCTCTCTTCTTATTAATTGTATTCCTTTATTTTTCATTCTGAGTAACAAAAAAGAAGAAATGAGACATTTTTCATTTTTAGCCCCACTCATCCAATTCTGTATTTGACAATCATTGCTGGAATGACTTTTTTCACACAATTCACATTGCATTAATAACACGTGATAGCCTGGTATCCCATAATCGTTTGACTTTTCTCCTTTTGACACTTACTGTTCTACTTTACATTTTAAATCACCTAATTTTTCACCATGCGTTAACGTTAATTTAATAATTCTATTTTTTCCAATCTTTATTCCAACAGAATTTTGTTTCTAATTTCAAATTCAAAAAGTCTATGATGCACATAACATTAACGGACACCTAATTTTTGATATGGTGGCTAATTACCTCATAGTTATATAAGCTCTCACTTACTCCACTACTACACTACGCTACTGCAGTTAAATATGCATGCCCATGTTCCTATTTAAATACAAAGCAAGCAAAAACAACTTCTTCAGTTTGCCTTTAGCTGTTACTCAATTATACTACAGAAAAGAATTTGGAGTCGAGCTTTGCATGCACCCGTTTGCATGATCGCACCAATTTGCAGTTGCTCACCAATTGACCTGTAGAGACTAACAGTGATATTACTAACTACAATTCATTGTAAACACATTCTTCAATTCCACAAATCTTATATTTTCTATTGTTTGCCCACTAGCCAAATGCCCACAAACCATTATACTAACTATTTTTTCAATCTTATAGCACTATTGTAGAGGCTGGTAAATGAAGGAGAGAAACTACAGCAAACAAAGTCCAACAAGTACATGAAAGTGTGTTGAGATACCAATTCAGTGTTTTTTTACAAATGCAAATTAGCAAAGAAATAATTGTGAATGCATTCTTTACTTCTCCTACCATTTCTAAAGTCCATTTGTTGGATGCTTTCTCTCACTTCCATAGCTTTGTACATTATTTTTTAGTAGCATGTGCACGGTAGCTATAAGAGTAGGGTTGAAGCTCGGTGTTCTTCTCTAACAGTGGGAATTTGTAATCATTACATTACCCATCTGCTAGACCTAGTCTATATAAACTACTCTCTCAATCCCAAATTTTTTGTACCATTTATTTTTAGCAATTAATTTATATTTTTTTTATTTTAACATTTTAGTATATAAATAAAAAATCTTTATATATGAATGATAAATAAAGACATTTAATTTTTAAATATCTTTTTAAATTTTTTTAACAAACAATAATATAAATAAATTTAAGTCAAACTATTTGAAAAAGTCAAATTGAGCAAAGAAAATGGGACAGAATGAGTAATATTCACTAGTTTGGTGAAAGTTTATGCTTTACTTCCATAAATCATATTTGTTCATTTCCAGTTTATATTCGCACCTAATACTTAGGGGTGATTATTCGGTTTGTTCGGTTTAAACTGAGCCGAATTAGTCGGTTTATTTGGTTTTCGGTTTTGGATGCTAAGAAACCGAAATAGTCAATAAAACCGAATTCAAACCGAACTAAAATATTTCGGTTCGGTTCGGTTTAAACCGAATTAACCAAAAAAATGGTAATTAAATTCTATAAGAGATGAAATAAGATAAATATATCATTTTTCTTTTCAAATTCCATTCAATATAAAAGATTCATTGTCCAAGGAAAGAAAGAAAATAAGAATCCAAGCTAATTTGGGTTACTTGGTAGCATTATTGTTCATGAAACAAATAAAAAAAAATTTGGTATAAAAAATTTCGGTTATTTCGGTTACCGAATTAACCGAATTCCAAAACCGAAACTGAACCAAATTATCGAATTAACCGAACCGAATTTCAAAATTTTTTTCATTTTTTCAATTTTTTCGGTTTAAACCGAATACTGATCACCCCTACTAATACTTTATGTTTCCATTTGGTTATGTTTGATATTACTTGGACCGTTTTGGTATCATAGCCATATGCTTATTTGTTTCATATTTGTAGTTTAATTTAGGTTCTTCTATGTAAAGAACAAATAAATTTGAGGCTTTTTATTAAAAGGGAAATACTGGTATACATATTTTGGAATCTTCCGAATTCAAAGCCTCTAAAAAGGGGTAAACTTTATATTAGGTCTTCTTTCTTATTATTATTTGTTAATCTCAACCAGGTCTTATAACTTCGTTTTGTCTTATTGATTACTGAGGTACTGTACCTTATTTTTTATGTCCCGCAGTAGTCTATTTTATCACTTTAGCCCTTACTTTTAACAAAACTTTGGTAGAAAATATCCACTCTAGCCCGTGGAGTCTTCATCCTACCCGCAAACCCTAAAATTTATATACCTACCACCTAAGCCACCTTCTCCACACCACTCAAACACAATTTTCTTTCCCCTACCACACTCAAACAAATCAAAATACCTCAACGACGGCCAATTCATTCTCTTCCTTTTCAAACTTGCCGTCATCCATTCTTCCTCTAATTTTCAACTCATTTGCTATTTTCCTCCTATACCAATTTCATTATGGAACCACCAATAGAATCTCACTTAGATATCTTAATTATATTTCCTCGTAACTGGAAATTTCAGTATAACTTGTTTAACAAAAAATTGAATAGAAGAAACGGCATTAATACCTATTGCGACTCTGACGATGATGCCTTTGGCCCCCGATTCAGTCACATGTGCACTGGCGTCGCCAACACAAGTCCCAAGGCCTTCATTTTATACTTTTTGGCGGCGCCACCGCCATCAAAGGTGGCTCCTCCTCCTCCACTCCTGGAATCAGTTAGTTTCTCTCTTGCTCTTACTCTGCACTTCATCTCCTCTACCGTCATCGAAGACTTTCCTTCATTGCAATTTTGTCCGGGGGAGATTATTGGCGGTGCAAGCGAGATTGATGTCAAACCGATTGGTGAACCCTATCCCCCCATCGTGATATTCTCCGCATTCGAATCCAGTAGGTCAGCCAACCGGAAGCTGAAGTCCCGCCGCTCACCCTCCAGTTTCTTCTACTTGGATTCACTGATTGGACCATCATTATCGTTGTTTGCCCTGGATCCGACAGAGGAGACCGAAACAAAACAAAAATGGGACTTCGACTCACTCCTTCTCCAGCTTCCAAAGGAGACCCATCAGTAATTCCAACATCTCCATTAGTGGGTACCGACCGGACAGAAGTTTTACTGTTAGGGGTGAAAAATGAAGAAATCACTCGATTTTACCTCAAGTTCGGTGCACTTTAAAACTTGTTTATGACTAATTTAAAAAGTTATTAAGTCAAGCTTGAATAAAATTTAAAACTTAGTATACAATTCAAATAAAAGTTGATTTGCTTACTACTTAACTCAATTTAGTCTAGTTTTAGATTTTTTTTTCCTCAATTTAAGCAAATAACTTAGCCTTAACTCGTGTTTGATTCGCTAAAAACTCGTCATATTGTTTTCAATCATATGAGTCAAATATCAAGTTCGATAAATTATTCGAGCAGAACATGATCAATCTACTACTTGGCTTGACTCGGCTCATTTTCAACCCTATTTACTATTAACTTTTGCCATTCTCTTTATCTGCGAAGGGGATCTTAGTTGGGATGAGGATTTGGTTCTGACATTTCTAGTTTTTATTTTGAAGATCCATCCACTTTTCTTCTCTCCTTTTCTTGTTACGAAAGTCTAGGTTATGGAATATGAAAGGCTGGTGTGTGAGGGAAAGTAGCGGTTGATGTCTTAGATATAGCACTTTTAGGGTGTTAGAGGCAGAATGAATAAAGAGGGAGTTTGTTTCCCATTAATTGAATTAATAAGATTCCATTAAAGCTGGGGCACATGCGGGTTTTGGATGGGTAACTTAAACCCATAACTGGTATCCTAGCAAGGTTGAATCGTAAAAATCTTTAATATCCAATTTATTTTACTATTCTCATTTAAACTCTTACTGCATAAAGCTTAACAAAAAAAATTTTCATTTTTAATCTCATGTAAAAATACTTACACTAGGATTTGGAAACTACTTAAGATTTTGTTATATACCCAATTTTCCCTGATGATTTGGGTGTTGAAATCACTAACGTTTAACCATTCGAAAACTGGCCGTTAATAATTTCCAACGGCCTAACTTTGCATATGCATTTGTAACGGCTATCCAATTTTCCAACGGCCTATGTTGTTGGAAAAAGTTGGACATTTCCAACGGTTAGGGCCACTGGAAATTACACCAACGGCCAAGTCATTGGAAACTCCATTTCAAAAAATAAAAAAATTAGAAAATTTATTGTTATATTTACAAAAATATATATTTTTATATTAATAAATACTATATTTTATAATATTACAAAAATAAATTCACTAGAATTACAGAACCCATGAAAATGACAAGATTCATAAAATTAAAAAAAATTACAAAATTACAAAAAATACAAAATCACAAATCACAAAATACAAAATTACAAAAATCACATAAATTAAAAAAATTACAACAAATCACAAAAATCACAATTATCCAAAAACAGATCATCAGAAAAATCACTTAAATTAAAGAAAAGCAACAAAATACAATCCAAAATCAAATTTGCAAGCGCGAGGCGGAGAAGGAGAAGCACGAATGGTGCACGGGCGATCAGGGAGGAGAAGGGAGAAGGGCGATGAAGAGAGGAGTGAGGCGGCGAAAATCTGCAAATGGCAACGGAAACAGGCGTCAATGGCGATGGAGAGAGGAAAATGACGAACAAAGGTGAATCGGATGAATGGCGAGATCCAGATGAAAGGCGTGATGTGCGTGAGAAAACAGAGGATGAGGTGAAGAGGGGGAAAGAGCAAAGGGAAAGAGAGCAAAGTGGAGAGGAAGAGAAGGGGGAAAGAGCAAACGGCAAAAAAAGTAGAGGGAGTAGGCTGTGAGGTGAGAGAAAAGGCGAGGCGGTGAATTAAGAGATAGGGTCAGAACTTAGAAAAAGTGATACGTGAGTATATAGGGCTAGGGTTAGATTATGTCTGGGTTGGCTTTGAGCCAATTAGTTGAGGCTAATAGGTTGGGTTAGCTTGACATTTTTATATGGATTTTATATATCATATATATTATTATACATTATGATATATGATATATTGTTGTGTATATAGTATTATACATTATATTAAATATATTGAATATATTATTATGCATTATATATATGATATATATACACACACACACACACACACACACACACACCCACAACTGTATTAAATTATTGTTATTATTATTACAAATATATGCATGCACGTACACAAATATGTTTATATATTTGGATATGATAAATATGATATATAAGAAATATTATAAAAATATAAATACATATAAATAAATTACTATTATTATTATTTATAATAAAATGTTTTTAAAATATCACTACTAAAAAAACAAAATTTTCCAATTGCCAAATTTTCAACGGTCAAGCCGTTGGAATTTCCAATGCAAAAAGTCGTTAGAAACAGTGAAGACCATTTTCCAATGACCTAGCAATTGGAAATTTTGAAGACAGCAATTTCCAATGCCATGGTCATTGGAAAAATTCTAACGTGAAAACTGTTAGAAAATTTCTAATGTGGAAGCTGTAATTTCCAACGCCAAGGCCATTGAAAATTTCTAACGGCCAAATTTCCAACGCGACCAAATTTGGAAACTAATAAATTTTATAATTTTGTAAAGCAAAGTAGTATTTTGAAAACATTTTATTATAAATAATGATAATAATAATAATAATAATAATAATAATAATAATAATAATAATAATAATAATAATAATAATAATAATAATAATAATAATAACAATTATATATATATATTTACCCAGCCCAAAAAAGGGACCCAATGGGACAAGTAGCCCAAACTAACCCTAAGTGTAAATACTCCCATATATCATTCAACCCTCTCATCTCTCTCAACTCTCGCCTACTCAGCCGTCTTTAGTGCACACCCTTTCTTCTTCCTCTCGCCCTCAACCTTTTTGCCCTCTTGCTCTCAGCCCTCTCGCCAACAATAGTTTCCCTCTCAGCCCTCCTCTTTCCCTTAGGTGTTCGCACCTCGTTGTTGCCATTCTCCTTCCTCTGTCGCCGTCTGTAGATCTCCGTCACCTCGCTCCTCTCTCTATCACCACTTGTGCGCCGTCCGTCGCTCTCTTTCCTCCCTCCTCCCCGATCGCCTATGCACCATTCACACTTCTTTCCTCTTTCACCTCACTCGTCAGCTTCTTGTTAAGTGCATGACATGTCTATCATTTAATCCTTATTTGTGTATTTAATAGCAATAACTGTTAGAATTTAGTGGTCTTCTAAAGTTATTCTTATGTTTTTATAGGTGAAGGTGATTAGAGCAAAAGAAGGGTAATTTGTAAGCAATTTTTGCACCTTTTTTTGGCAGATTCAGGCTTTGATAAAAGTATAAAAGTTGTAGCCCTTCTTCTTAGCTTCGAGTGGGCAATTGAATCGCCTCAATCAAACACCTGTGCACAAAGTTATTGTCAAAATACTGAAGAGTATCCGTGCTGTTGAATCTTAGTGACGCGTCGCTAGGAACTTGCCCTGTTTATAAAAATCCTCAGTGAAAAGTTGCGGAGGAGGATCCCCTTCAACCCCAAACCCTCCAAACTCATTTTTTGGCAAGTTTTATTAGGATTTCCATGGATTAGGGATCTAGGAGGCTAATTTGATGGAGATTCTTGCTTGGATTGGAGTGGAACCTCTTCTACAACAAGAATTTCTACTTGGATTTGTTCTTCTAACCCTAACTCTTTTTCTTTAGTTTGAGATTCTTGTAAATATGTGTAGATTTTTTGTTTCTATGGATGTTGTGGACCATTTGGGATGATTTGATGCTTGTAAATACATAACCCATTAATTATTTCCATGATTTGTTGGCTCTTTTAGCTCATGCTTGAATGTGTTCTTCATTTGTTGGCTACTTATGTTGAACAACTTTCTAGACTTAGGAAAGGATCGAGAGAGGTTTCCAAGGTTGGAAGAGGGCTAATAGAGCATGGGTAATGGGTAAATTTGAGAGAACTATCATTCCTACGAGGCCTTAGAGGAGAACTTGAGCTTAATGGTTTCTAGGACAACTAGTTAGCATGAGAATGTCTAACGGGGTTCTAAGGAACTAATTTGCACTGTCTTAAGAGAGAAGGGTTGATACTGTAGAGTTTTCCGGCCTGCAACTTTCAGGAAGCATGATTTGGGTTAGGTAGGTACTTATGTCAAAGCTATGTCTATGTAGCAGCCCATTTGGTTGAATTCCTTAGAAACTTTGTAAATATGTGTTTAGGATAGCTGTTATGTTTGTTTGGTTTGGTGGTTGGGTGATCCACAATTTTGGTAGTTTAGCTTTTTATTCATTGTTTTCCACGATTTGTTTGCTATAGCTGAAGTAAAGTCATCATACTTGATATTTAATAGGATTCTTTGCTATATCTCTGTGGGATCGACACCTGACTCACAATTACTAAAATTGACACCTTACACTTGCGGGTGAGATTGGAGTTAAGATTGAAAAGGTTTTTTATAAACTTCTGTCTCGCAACACTTCTCCTCCTCTGCTTCGCTCCTTCATCTCCTCATCTGCTTCACTCGTCAGCTTCTTCACCTCCGCCTCACTCCTCGTTCACCTTACTCCTCGTCCGCCTCACTCCTCTGGTCCTTCTCCACCTTACGTTTGTAAATTTGATTTTGGGTTGTGATTTGGTTGCTTTTCTTTAATTTATGTGATTTTTGTATGATATGTTTTTGGATTGTTGTGATTTTGTGATTTGTTGCATTTTTTTTTAATTTATACATTTTTTTTTGTAATTTTTGTATTTTGTGATTTGTGATTTTGTAATTTTTTTATTTTTCTAATTTTATAAATCTTGTGATTTTCAGGACTTTGTAATTTTAGTGAATTTATTTTTGTAATATTATAAAATATAGTATTTATTAAAATAAAAATATATATTTTTGTAAATATAACAATAAATTTGATAATATATAAAAAAATATTTTTAGTAGTTCAATGTTTTTTTATTTTTTACACGGAGTTGCCAACGGCTAGAGTCGTTGGTGAATGTCCAAATTTTTTCAACAGCCATCATAAATACATATGCAATGTTAGGTTGTTGGAAATTAGCAAAGCCTTGTTTTCCAATGGTTAGACGTTGGTGATTCCAATTGCCTGAAATTAAGCCATTGAAATTTTTTTTCCAACGCTTTATTTACCAACACACCTATTTCCAAAGGTTTTACGTTGGTGATTCCAACTGCCTGATTTTCAGGATTTTGTAATTTTAGTGAATTTATTTTTGTAATATTATAAATATAGTATTTATTAAAATAAAAAAATATATTTTTGTAAATATAACAATAAATTTGATAATATATAAAAAGATATTTTTAGTAGTTCAATATTTTTTTATTTTTTAAACAGAGTTTCCAACGGCCAGAGTCGTTGGTGAATGTCCAAATTTTTCCAACAGCCATCACAAATACATATGCAATGTTAGGTTGTTGGAAATTAGCAATGCCTTGTTTTCCAATGATTAGACGTTGGTGATTCCAACTGCCTGAAATTAAGCCATTGAAATTTTTTTTCTCAGCGCTTTATTTACCAACACGCCTATTTCCAAAGGTTTCATGTTGAAAATATATAATTTTCCAACATGAGACTATTGGAAATGACCGTTGAAAATTGAAATTTTTTTAGTAATGTATCACTTTACTTTCTAAAATTTTAAAATTCTATGGGCTTGGCTTTTATAGGCGCTTATTTAGATATTATGTGTAATATACTTGTCTACATTTTCATTCTGAATTGTCTCATTTTAATTGTCAACTTCTACAGTTAGAAGTCCCGAACTTAATTCCTTAACTATTATACCATCACATACTTATATTGGAGCAGTTAAAACACAAAAATATAGATACATTAAACAGGGGCTAAGATTGATATGATACTACTTAGTTTGACTAGTTAAAGACTATATTTGTTGTGACTTTCTTGAACCATGAGTTTTATCTGTTGGACAATCAATTTGAGACGAAAAAGAGTAATACACAGATCTATGAGAACGGACTGATGCGTTGAGCTAAATACATGCTTGTATTTTGCATGTATATGGGAAGTAAAATACATGGAACGCTTACTACTAAAAAAGGGCCATCTTCCAACGGCTAAATTTCAAATGATCAAGCCGTTAGAAATTTCTAACACAATGAGCTATTGAAAATATAGGGGATGTCATTGGAAATTTTAAAGAAAATATTTTCTAATGGCTTAACTGTTGAAAATTTCCAACGTATTGAGCCACTGGAATTTTAAAAATTTTAATTTCCAACATGAAGACCGTTAGAAATTCTTCTATTGGAAAACGGTGGTATTGAACCAAAGATTTACAATTTTAGAAAGTAAAGTAATATCTTGAAACTATTTTGTTATGAATAATAATAGTAGTATATTTATATTATATTGATAGTTATATTTATATGCAAATAAATTGATATATTTATATTATTTATAATGTATAATACACACACACACACACACACACACACACACATGGTGCATTCGTCCAAAATAAATAACTTTGGTGGAGAAATTTCTATTTCCGGACTTCCATGGCATATTTAGCATTGTCCACTTTTTATTTTTTATTTTTAACCCAACGACAGATGGAATAGTTATGAGTTTTGAAATCCTTCCTTCCTTCCTATTTCCTGTCCAAATAGAACCGCAAACCACTCTCTCTGTTATGTTCCCTCCCGTTTCTCTCGTTGGAAATGGAACGGGAAAATAAAACAAAATCAATGAAAAACAAAACAGAAGGAAATGGGCAGCCGAAGCGAGCCAACCTCTCCCGTGTCTCCCAATTCTCTCAAACAGCGCTTGAAAGCCTTCCGCCTTCCCTGCTTCCGCCGCAGCGCCCACGACGTCCTCAGCGCCTCCAGCTCCCCCGTCGCCGTCCCACCAACCTACCACCGCCGCAAGCTACGCTTCCTGCGGGCGCTATCGTACTCCCACCTAAAGTCGCCGGACATCAAGGTCAAATGCCGTGGCTTGCTCTCCCAAATAAGGGACTGCCACCGAGGAAGCCGTAGCCGGCGTTCCTCCTCCTTGGATTTCCGTTACGATCCCTTGAGTTACTCGTTGAATTTTGACGATGGCGATGATGCCGAATACGATGGGTTTTTTGCGCGGAATTTCGTCGACAGTCTGTCGCAGTCTTCTCCGCCTTGCGCCTCCACCTCCGGCGCCATAGATATAACTGTGGCTAGTTGATTTCAATGGTTTTATGTAAATTCTTTGTCATGATCCGGGAGCGTAGAAATCAGAGAAATGTTCGGAAGCAACGAGCGCGCGGCTGTGCACGTAAATTAATTCTTTTTCTCGGTTGTTCTCTTGGTCATTATAGACAAGGAATTTGTCAAAGAATTGGCTTCAAGGTTGAGCCATTCAGCAACAGCTTGGGAAGCAAATAGGGCAGCTAAATAAGCAACGAACATCGATGGGGGAGGACATTTTGTATTTTGATCATTATCCAAATTCTTCTAGGGCGGTTCTCTTATATGAGTAAGTAGACTCTTTGGTTTGTAATAACCCTGCAACTTCTAATTCTGGTTCCTTTGCTCAAACTTTGGGAGTAGAAAATCATAGTACTTCAGGTTCTGCTACCCCAGATCATAGATCCTGTCGTGATAAGGGAAAACTGTTCTGTTGTAGTTCTTATTTGACCTAATCATTTTTGGTCCTCAAACTATGTTGACTTAGGCATTTTTTTCCCTCAACATTAACACGGTGCAATCAAATCCCTTGAATTTAAAATGCGATGCTCTTGATCTATTTAACTCGTTAACTCACTCAATGTGCAATCATCTGGTACTATCACTATCAAGTTTTTAACGATGCAGTTACCTAGTTATTAGATACTAAAGGTTTGGGTTCTAAATTGAAAAATATGTAAATTTAAGCACTTAATAATAATTACCCTCCAGCTTCGTTCTTCTCTGCCAAGGCCACGCCTGAGCTGTTCCTATCCCGACTTTGTAACCATTCCCTCCACCTACTCAACCATGATCGACGTGATCGTGATTTGATTCGCTGGCTTCGTGAATTGGCGCTTCCTGCTCGAAGAAGATCTTGGTGGAGGCGAGGAGGATGAGTCGGGGAGGAGGCCGAGGAGCGTAAATGGAGAAGCAGTTGTTGCCAGAGGTTTCTAAAGGGTTGGTGATGATTGAGAAGACGACATTAGATTGAGCGACGAGTTGCATGGGCTTTGGATATTGAATTGGAGACAAGCGCACATGGAACTACCTATGACGTCGGTGTTGGTCCTGCTGAGGTGGGCTGTGGAAGGGCTTATGTCCTCAATGGCTATAGCCATATGGTGGCATAGGAGGGTGGAAAAGCGAAAGGAGGAATTAGGATAGAGCGAGTGGTGGGTGAGTGAGGAAGACAACCTGTGGAGGGGCTTTGGATTAATAGATGCTAAAATACATAGCATAAAAAAAATAAGAAGAATAGTGGCTCGATACACAATTTTCTCTCTCTGTCTTTTTTTTTAATGGGTTAGTTAGGTAATGAATAAGATCAAAGGGGAAAAGTACTCTACAATTAACAGTTGATGGACCGGACTGCACCTCGCCAATAATTCAGGAACTCTTTTGACTGAGTTAACATAATTTAAAAGTTAAAAAGGAATTTAAGACTTCTTTTTACCCTCTCCCCTTGTAAAAAATGATGGACATATTCTTTGGGAAGATCCATTCTAGATTCTTACCTTTTCATTTTACGCTTTCTTATTCTTCATTTTCTACCCTTCACCCTTTGGAAAGTTGAAAAAATGGTTTTCCTTGGTACACCTATTAGGGTTGTAAATGAACCAAACAAATATAAAGAAGTCATGTTCATGTTTGTTCATTTAATTTTTAACGAATACGAACAATAAACGATCACAACTTCTCTGTTCATATTCTTTCATTTAACTTTTAATGAATACAAACAATAAACGATCATAACTTCTTTGTTCGTGTTCGTTTGTTTATTAATAAACGAACATAAATATGAATACGAATAATTAAAGTTGATGAGTACCACCAATTTGAATTGGAGCTAGTCTAGCAATAACTGATAAAGTAGTAGACAATTGTGAGAGGGATTATGAGTTAGGACTACGAGGCTAATCTAGGCGCTATAGCACATTCATACTGTGAGGGAAATAATTAATCATGGTTGAGAAAACAAAAATAATAGATTAATTTGAGGGAGATTGGGACATAATCATATGTGTATGGAGTAGGTGTACACTAATAAAAATATATGATATATAGTAAAATATACTCTCTCCGTCATAATTTAGATGAAACGTATTTCTTTTTTGGATATCCAAAAAATATACTCCCTCTAGCACATTTAACGTTTTTTGGACATCTCAAAAAGGAATACATTTCCTTTTTTGGAAAAGTTTAAACAATTAAATTATCCTTTTACACAAAACCTAATAAATACTCTTTTTTTAATCTCTACTCAATCTCTCACCGCACAAAACCTAAAAAAGAATCTTTTCTTTTTTAATCATTATGTAAACTTTCACTACAAAAAAAAAAAAACAAATTACATACACTTTAATCTTCGTACTCAGAAAAATGTTTCAAGGAAATTAGGATGGAGAGAGTATATAATAATAAATGTATAGCTAATATATAAATAAATAAATAAATAGACATAAAGAAATAAATAAATAAATGAACATAAACAAACAATAACAGAACGGTTCCTGAATGCAAATGAATGAACAGGACTTTATTTGTATTCATTTGTTTAACTAAATAAACAAACATAAAGGAACTCCTACTGAACGATTCACTGAATTCTCTATTAGTTTACACCCCGAACACCAACAAGTATGATTACTTAAAAAAGGAGCTTTAACAAATACTTAGGAAAAATTACCTAAACCACTCTTGAGGTATACCTTAACCTACATTTGTGTCTTTCCTATTTCAAATACCTATAGTTGCCTTTTTAAAAAGTCAACTCTATTAGTTGCCGCTATAGTTAAAAAGAAAAAATGCCTAATTTTACCCTCTTAACCTTCTTTCTTAGAAAAATTTATCCCTAATTATACATCTAACGAGAACAGTACCAATACCTAAAATCCGAAACCAACCCGAAGAGAATGATGAGCCACTGGAATTTTAGGCTAGGAAATGATAGGCCTTGGACGAATCGAAGTCCTTGACTCCTTTGTGGCCAGGTTCTGCCGTCTGCACCACCAAACTTATCGGCCGACCTCAAATCATGCACTGCCAAACTTTTCCCAATCCCCACCCTCATCGTGCTTGATCTCTGCAATTCCCGACGATGCGAATTAAAACCCCCCTCCGTGACATGAATCAAAATCGACTCATTGTGCTCAATCTCTGCAATTGTTGGCATCACAAATCCAAATCTCCCACGTGATGCAAATAAAAACCTCTCAAGCATGAAGTGGCATCAGGATTTCACTCAGGTTCTTACTTCAACGACCTTGATTCGAACCATCTCCCACGTAGAGCGATTTCGCCCACATCGACCTCCGTCGAGGTGCCTTACTTCTCGGTCACCTATTTTGACGATTTAAAGAGCTTGGTTGGAAACGCTAATTTAGCCCGCAGATGGATAGGGTTAGGGATGACGATGGAGAGCTGATGTTGTTTTTTTTTTTTTTTCTTTCATTATGATACGACCCATTTACCTGTTGGTTTTATTTGCCCAATAATCGAAACACCGTGTTTTGGAAAATATAAGTGTTGGCAACTCCAACGGTCGGTAACCATTAACGACAACCTGCGAATTTGTTATTTCTTTTCATTTCTGTTATTTCATCCGTGCGAAGGATTCTCAGATCTTCCACGCCTGTGTTAATTCATTAGAGATGTGAGGTAAATTGTATTTGAGTGGAATCACGTTGATTGTTGAGTTTTGTTGAATGAATGTGAAATCCTTCTTCCTCTTAATTTTCTCTGTTCCTTACTTCTTCTATATTCTCCTCTTCTTTGTTACTCTTTCTGTGATTGCCTTTGATACGAGCACTTATCAAATTGGTATCAGAGTATATGATCCTCGGCAACTCAGCTGGACTTGTGATGGCGGAGACTCGCCACGCTAATGAGATGGAGGAGATGTGTGATTCCCTTCGACAACTTCATTAGTTCATCCAACAGCTCACCCATGATGTTCAGGCCTATCTGAGAGTTGCGAATGCTAGTGCCCAAGGGTTGGAAGCCACTAATCAGAGGGTGGCCAATCTAGGGCAAATGATGGATGCTCAGCTCCAGATCCAAGCCGGAGGGCCGAACATTGCTGCTCAAGTTATAGATCGGAATCTGATGGGGCGTCCAGTCGGCAGGGATGACTATCGCATGGCTTCTCGTCTGACTCGCATCGATTTTCCTGATTCAATGGCAACGAGGTAAATGAGTAGGAGTACAGATTGTAGCAGTTCTTTGACATTGATAAGACACCCATGGAACATCAGATTTGACTAGTAGTCATTCACCTCAATGGAGCAGCATTACAGTGGCATCAATCTTACATGAAGGATGCTGGACCTAAGGGAGTGAATTGGGTGGAATACTTTCAAGCTCTTAAGGAACGTTTCATTAGTAATTTTTGTCCTAACTCCCTTGCTGAGCTAATCAATTTTAAGCAAATAGGATTTGTAAGGGAGTACCAAAATTGCTTCGATTTACTATATCTTAAAACCAATATTCTTGAAGAACATACGCTGATTTTTTTTTTTTTTTTTGAATAGCTTGAAGGAAGAAATACAAACTCCTGTACGTATGTTTCATCCTGTTACTTTGCAGCAAGCCCAAGGTCTCACGAAGCTACAGGAAGCCACATCTATGGCTTGGGCACAGAAGATGAACAGCGTAGTACCACCACCATCTTTGTCTCGAGCTCAAGGACTATTGGGGCCTCCACCAGCCCCCCAAATAGTTGCCACCACCGCAATCATTCCTTAAATCAATACTTGGGCCACCACCTGGCCCTTTGACCAGAAACATTGGAGCTTGACTTGTCAAACGAAGACTTACTGCTCAAGAGATTGAGGAGAAACGGGCCAACGAGTTGTGCTTCTAGTGTGATAAAAGATTTGACAGTGGTCATAAGTGTGCTCGACCACAATTGTATACCCTGATGGAATTCGAAGAAGGCCAAGAGGATGGTTCGACACCAATGGAGTTAGAGGAGGAAAACATGGGGGAATTAGCTACTATACCTATATAGGCTATGACCAAGGGCCCCTCAATAAGCACCAGACAGCTGCAAACTCTCAAGGCCTACGGTACTGTCAATGGGAAACCTGTAGTGATATTAGTAGATACGGGCAGCATTCATAACTTCATTACCCCTCAAGCAACTTGGAGGGTGGGGTGTGAAGTGACCAATACTCGCCTAACAAAGATAAAGGTAGCAGGCGGCTCTACCCGCCATAACCTCACCATGTGCCTTGAGGTTCAGTGGCAGTTTTAGGAAACTGGTTTCATCTCAGACATACTAGTATTACCTGTTGCTAGCTGCGATGTAGTGCTGGGACTACAATGCCTAAGAACATTGGGTGATATCCAGTTTAATTTTGGTAGCATGAGTATGAGGTTCAACTGGAAAGGAAAGCTGATGGAGTTGAAAGGAATCGAGCCAACATGCAAGTTGGTTAACAACTCCAAGGTGATCCAACTAATAGAGAAGGGAAATCTGGCAGCCTTTTGCTACTTTTTGGAAAAGGAAGAGGGGGTTATTCAGCTTTATAATCTTGAGATCAATGCCGATCATGAAAAGAGTCAGATGTACCAGATATTGGCTTTATATGAGGATGTCTTTAAAGAACTGGAAGGCCTTCCTCCACATTGGTTCCATGAGCATGCTATTACATTAAAGGGGGGTCCTGACCCTGTTAAGGTCCGCCCTATGTTTATCCTACTACACAGAAAAATGAGATAGAAAAACTCATTGGAGAGATGTTATCATCAGGGATTATTCGGCCCAGTAAAAGCAAATTCTGCCCCTCTATTGTGATGGTGCGGAAGAAAGATAACCATGGAGAATGTGTGTGGACTATCGCATACTTAATAAGCACACAGTGAAGGAGAAGTTCCCTATTCTAGTTATTGATGAACTAATTGCTAAATTGTGCCATGCTCACTATTTTTGTAAGTTAGACTTACAATCAGGATATCATCAAGTAAAGATGAGACCTGAAGATGTGCATAAGACAACATTTCAGACCCATGATGGGCATTATGAGTTTTTGGTTATGCCCTTTGGGCTAACCAACACACCAGCAACTTTCAAAAAAATGATGAATGACACCTTTCACCCCTACCTTCGACGATTTGTCCTCATATTCTTTGATGATATTCTGATCTATAACCGAAATTGGAAAGAACACCTGAAGCATTTGGAAGTAGTCCTAACTACTCTCCGGAAGCATACGTTGTATGTAAAAAGAGCTAAATGCATCTTTGGCTCAGCACAAGTTGAATACCTCGATTATCTAGTAGGAAGATAGGGGATGATGGCAGACCCAAATAAAATTATAGCAATGGTGAGTTGGCCTAAGCCTCAAAATGTGAAGGAGGTGCACAGATTTCTGGGCTTGACGGGTTATTATTGCTAGTTTGTAAAGAATTACAGAGCTATAAGCCAGCCCTTGACCAGCCTGTTAAAAAATAGGGAATTCCAATGGAATGAACGGGTGGAGTACGCTTTTGAGATGCTAAAGAAAGCCTTGACCTCTGCCCCAGTGCTCGGGATGCCTAATTGTTCGCAACCCTTTACTATTGAGACTGACATTTTGGGTAAAAGAATTAGGGCAGTGTTGTCTCAAAACAGGCACCCCATTGCATATCTCAGCAAAGTATTGAATTCAAGGGAGCAGAAGTACTCTGTGTATGAGAATGAGTTGTTGGCTATTGTCTACGTTGTTCAGAAATGGCAAGCCTACATAATCAAAAGTAGGTTTGTTATCCGGATAGACCATCAAAGTTTAAAATATTTGCTAAAACAACACATAGTCACTCCAGCTCAAGAGAAGTGGTTGGCTAAGTTAATAGGATATGATTTTAGTATTGATTTCAGAAGTGTGAGAGAGAATAAAGCAGCAGACGCACTGTCTAGGCAACCTGCAATAGTTGTTGAAGAAGCCACCCTTGTGGCATTTACCTTTGTATCTTTTGAGTTACTACAACAGATCAAAGAAAGCTGGGTGGAGGGTGTCAAATTACAAAAGATTATCTAGGATTTATGCCAGGACCATAAAGCACATCCCAAATATTCATGGCACCAGGATATTTTGAGAAGAAAGGGAAGGATCGTAGTGGGACTAAATCAAGATTTGAGGATGACAATCGTTTTATTGATGCATGATGGCCCTCTAGAGGGACATTCCGGAATGACCGTTATTGAGAAAAGCGTAAGGTAACATTTTTTTTGGAAAAAACTGAGAAAGGATATTTGGAGGTTGGTGTGGTCTTGTAAGACTTGCCAAGCAAGAACGTAGACATTCCAGGGCTCTTCCAGTCACTACCTATTCCCCAATCAGTCTGGAGCTCCATTTCCATGGACTTTATCGAAGGGTTACTTGCAGCTCAAGGTAAATCCGTTGTTTTGGTGGCGGTTGATCGGTTAAGGTAGTTCACACATTTTATAGTCACTTATCATCCTTATTCTGTGATCACAGTGGCACAAGCCTTCTTGGATAGCATTTATAGGCTACATGGGTTGCCTTAAGATATTGTGTGTGATCGTGATTCTGTGTTTATGGGCAAATTTTGGCAAGAATTGTTCCACAAACTCAAGGTATAGTTGAAGTTGTCGACTGCCTACCACCCCCAAACTGACGGTCAAATGGAGGTTCTTAACAGGTGTCTCGAGTCTTACCTCAGATGTTTAGCTACTGACAATCCTAGAGAGCGGGTTCGTTATTTGCCAATTGCTGAGTATTGGTACAATACGAGCTACCACAGCTCCTTACGAACAACTCCATATGAGCTGCTTTATGGCCAGCCACCCTCTCCATACATACCCTACTTACCAAGTGATTCCCCTGTCGAGGCAGTTGATAGGAGTCTCCAGGCTCGAGAAAGAGCTACTGGACAAATCCAGTTGAAACTGGAGAAGGCTCAAAATAGAATGAAGGAATTTGCTAATAGAAAAAGGAGTAAAAGGCAGTTTGCCTAGGGGGAGTGGGTGTGGCTTAAGTTACAGCCCTACAGATAGGTGTCAGCTGCTTCCAAACCTTTTCAAAAGTTAACTGCCAAATACTTTGGCCTCTACAAGGTGTTATAGAAGATAGGAGCAGTGGCATATAAGCTTGGGTTACCCGAAGGGTGTAGAATCCACCATGTGTTCCATGTTTCCTTCCTCAAGTTATACAAAGGGCAATTCCTTTTGCCAGCACCGTGCCACCAGTAAATGACTTAGCTCAAGTCTTGTCTGAGCCAACCAAGGTCATTGATAGAAGGATTGTGAAGAAAGGGAATAGGGCTGTCACTCAAATACTAGTGCAATGGTCCAATGCTCTACCTGAGGATGCAACTTGGGATGATCCTCAAGAGTTACAGAAAAGGTTCCCTCAGTTCCATCCTTGAGGACAAGGATCTTTGAAGAATGGGGTACTGATACAACCCATTTACCTGTTGGTTTTATTTGCCCAATAACCAAAACGCCGTGTTTTGGAAATAGAAGTATTGGCAACTCCAACGGTCGGTAACCACCAACGACCACCTATGTATTTGTTATTTCTTTTCATTTCTATTATTTCATCCGCGTGAAGGATTCTCAGACCTTCCACGCCCGTGTTAGTTCATTAGAGAGGTGGGGTGAATTGTATTTGAGTGGAATCATGTTGATTGGTGAGTTTTGTTGAATGAATGTGAAATCCTTTTTCCTTTCCATTCTCTCTCCATTCTTTCCGTTCCTTACTTCTTCTGTTATCTCCTCTTCTCTATTACTCTTTCTGTGATTGCCTTCGATACAGGCACGTATCAAATTATCTTTTCTCTTTAAATCAAGATGATTGGTGTCTTGAGCACATGGTCGATTGTGGGTAATCAGTGAAAGAGGACAACGATTCGAATCGGGTCATCGGTAGAGCAAGAAAGTGGCAATGATGGTTCTGGTGCCGGTGCCGGTGATGATGGATGAAAGGTGGATGAGGAAGAGGGGGGCGCTATCATATTAGATGTAAAGGTTGATGGGGCAAAGTTTTTAGGAAAAAAAGATAGGAGGGCAAAAGTAGGCATTTTCTCTATTATGTTATAACGGTCATTATCGGAGTTAAATTTTCATGAGTAATTATAGGTATTCAAAATATATGGAATACAATTGTAGGTTAGGATATAACTCAAAGGGATTTTGGTAATTTTCCCAAATATTTACTACCTTTGTCCTCTCACCATAATATACCAGAGAAAAGAAAATCCTTTAATAGAAACAAAAAGACAAACAATTCTAGGAGTAAACGGGAGAGTGTGGAGCAATACAATGGGGTTTTTATATTTAGAAGCATCTTCATAATGTACAATATTAAGAGGTACAACATATCCAAAATGAATAAAAAATAGTATCTATTTTTTCAGAATCCTAAAAACTAGTATTAGTGATATTTTATATGATGGAGTGGTAATGGTCCGAGTCCAATTCCACACCTTCAACAACCCGATAGCACTCAGTCCAAGAGAGTGGACAATGCAGTGGGATTAAGTAAGACACCGCACAGTTGGTTTCAGGCCCAGCCGTCAAAATGCGTGGGGGCAAGGAACCCAAGCTTCCAGACTCGAAGACGAGGGTCGTAATGGCCGTCGCACGTCTTTGACTTGTCACGCGCTCGTCTTCCCACGAATTCCACACTCCATATGTATACAATACTTTCCCAGAGCATGACACAATCGGATTCTTCTTCGTTATTTCCTAAATTTATCTCCTGTTTCCTTTCCTATATAACACACATCCCTTCGGAGGCAAAGCAACCCAACTCATATCCCCTGGACAGAAGAAACTGATCAGAGCAAGCATGGATCAGAACGTCTACTCCGAAGAGCCAGAGGCCACTTCTTCATGCAGCTGCTTTGGACTCCCCTGCTTCGGCCGGCGGGGCAGCGGCGAGGGCCGGCGGCTGCTGGATGAGGAGGGATATCAGACGGCGCCGTCGTCGTGGTGGGTGGAGAAATTGAAGAAGGTGACAGAGTTGTCGGAGGTGTGGGCAGGGCCCAAGTGGAAGAACTTGATAAGGAAGATGGGTGCTTGGAGGAAGCAGACGCGGCAGGACAACCCATTCCAGTACGACTCTTTCAATTACGCTCTAAATTTCGATGACCAGCAAGGTGACGACGCTGACCCGGACCGCCTGCCTTACACCTTCTCCGCCAGGTTCACCGCCCCGCGTGCGACCCCCGCCGCCGCGGCTTCTCAAATGGCTGCGCTTCGTTCTTGATCATTAATTTGGTGGTTTATATTGTTATTATCCGTATTTATCATGTATATGAATTTATATATTGCAAAAGAAAAAAAAACTTTATAAACTGAGATATTCATGATTATACGATTTGGATTCTTTCTTGTTTGGTTTCTAATTCTTCCTTTGTAATGATCTTCAGTATCGTGTTTTGGCCTCATAAGGATTAGAATAGATTCGATTCGATCAACCCCAAGGTGGGCTTTCTTTCTGTTACAGAAGAATCGTGTTTTCCGTAGAGTTGGTCCAAAATTGACCGTCCGATTGGAAACTCGCGCAAGATAATCACCTTGGTCCACCAAACACACGCAAATTGACAAAATGGAAAATCAAAGAGTCCTAAAATAATCCTCAACCCGTCAAAATGACGGATTATGGGTTAATGATTTCCCAAAATCAAACCTTTCTACGCTATAATTGCCAAAGTTTAACACAAATGGACCTAAATCTCATGACTGTATCTATGACTGTATCTTGACAAGGTGCAATCCAAGCTCTTAAACTAATATTGCCCCATATGGTCTTGAGCATTCATTTTATATGATTTTTCTTTTGTTGGGTACTTTACAAATATTAGAGAAAAGTATTATTTATTCTAGCTGGTGATGGATGGCGGAGCAACTTGTTTATTTCTCAAAACCTAAAGGCTTGCGAACCAAATTGACAGTTATGTGGGTTAGGAATTAAGCTCCAATGATTTGCCAAAGTCAGTGTCCCTCAAACCAGTTGAGCTAGCAACTCAAAGCATTTTATATGATTTGAGTTAAATAATATTCATAATGGACTTTTATCATACTAGACTCAATGTCCTAAGTTTTAGTGAAAATATTAATTTCACTTCGTAGATTACATATTGCCTAATGCAATTGAATACATGGCCACTAAATCATAGCACCATGATATTAAAAATTGCCATCGAAGTTTCTACAAATAAAAATGCTGGTTTTCATCATAAATCTAGTGGAAATTTTTTATAAACTTTATTGATGTCCTTTTAAAAATAGCTATACTCCTTTCGTCAGATATATATTATCTCATCTAACTTCCTGGATATTATGAAAATCCCCCCTCCCCTTTTAGTGCTTTTTACTATTAATCCTAGATGCAATGTTTTTAAATCACCCTTTTGAACCTCTCCACAATTACACATTGCCACTTGTAGTATAACATGTAAGGGTTGTTCCCACGATAATTTCTTGGTTGCTTATGCAAAAAGAAGTTTGATTACCCTACTAATATGTTACTTGTGTAGCTAAGTAACACAATTTTACTTACATACCAAGTAATTGGAGCATCAAAACTAAAAGAAAGAATTGAGGGTATTCAAAATGATTAAACTAAGACCTAATTGAAATGAGATCTATTTAATGCAAGAGTTTTCCTTCTATATGCTTACCACTTAAGCGTAATGATCCATTTAACTAGGAGTTCGGTCATAGTGTTATCATGTTCATGTGGAAATCTAATATGAACTTAGCCTAAGAGTGGTTTAAGCTCTAAACAATAACACACTAGTAAACTAGAAATCAACTTTCCTAACTTCTTATTTTACTATAATTATCCTCTATTTTCACCTCAAATATTACTTTCTTAACTACTAAATGAGATTGTCACACACACACACACACACACACACACACACACACACACACACACACACACACACACACACACATCCTAGAAAGATAACAAGTAAACTATTTCAAAACTAAATCAGCAAATCCAAGTATTTTTTAACTCCTTTAAGTACATAATGAAATCTTTAGAAGAAAGGGCTTACAAAAACACAAATAGAATAGGCTCTCCTTTTTGCTTAGTTTTAAGTTTTCAAGGCTTCCTCCTTCCTTAAGCTACTTACTTGAAAAGGATGCAAGATGCTATGCTATGAAAAAAAAAATACCTAGATCTAAAGCTAGGTTTTTATATGTATGAGAATAAAATGCTTCCATAATTAATGCTTAGATTTAGATGTAGGAGAAGGGATATATACAAGAAAGTAAGATATAGGATAATATCAAAGCTTTTAGGCTAATAGGAGCTTAAATTCAAAATAAATTGATTTGGAATCACTTTTACCATCAAAGTAGCGCAGCTGCCTCACTGTATGCTCTATTTTGGCACAGTTATGTTAAAAATACAAACCTAGCTTGGGTGGTTAGCGTAGTTGACTCGGTGGCAACACAATTTTACCAAGTTTAAAAAAAGTTTGCAAAATAGTTTTAATTGCAGTGTAGCTGTGCCACAACACATTTTTTAACTTTGACCTTTTACATCTCATTTTTTGTTTTACTCACTCAGTCTGATTTAATGCTTCCATCATCTTCTGTTACCTACAAAATAAAGAAATAAAACAAGAAACTAGCAAAAACATCAAGATTTGAGGTACTTGATGTTTAAGTAGCTTAAGTTTGACAAAAAAAAATCAAACTCATCAATTTCATAAAAATAAAAAAAGGAATAATAATTATTTTTTAAAATTTTTTTAGAAAATATGGTCAAATAATTTAAAACTGACTAAAAAAATGGATGATGGTCAGGTAATACAAGACAGGAAGCAATATTTACTAAAAACTAAAAAAATTTAGTGGTGTGGTTATTAAAGTCGATTTTATTTGAAAGCTAATATTATGTAGATGCAATAATCCATTTGAAAATTAATTTTTATGTTATTTTTAAATTTTGATGAATTTTTCCTTTTTAATGCCTAATATTAAAAAAATTCATACAAATTTTACAAAATTACAAAAATTGTATTTTCAATGGATTATTGTAGGTACATAATATTGGCTTATAATTTAGATTAGTTCCAGATAAAAGAAATATAAGAATAAAAATAAGTCATTTTGTAGTCAATTTGCTTAAGGTAAAACGAACTAGGTGTAAATTTCTATGACTTGGGAAGTAAAAAATATGTTAAAACTTAATAAAAACATAAATGTTGGTAATGGATAGACTCTTGATTCTAGTTGTTGAAACACATAAACTTTAAGATTATATTTTTTTCCCATTGTTATGTCAAACACCTAGTTTAGATTGTGTAAAGGTGGCTTGAGCCAATTTTTTTTTTTGTGGTTGACTTGTCAGCACGTGGGCCATTCTCTCAACCTAGCCCTATCTAGACCTTATTTACAATCTTGTCCCACATACTGTTCATCCTAAAATCCCCAAGAAAAGAGCTTAAAATCATGAACGAAAACAATGTGCCTTATCCCCTTTTTACAACAGAGGAGGATATTGTTAGATCAAAGAAGGTAACCTATAGGAGAAAAGTTAGAATAAGCTTACCGGGGCATTGTATGGAAAATGATTCGAACTAGACACCATCTAGGAGAATTAGATGCAATGTAGGCAGGGGTAAAGTGAATGAAGGTCAACAAGGTTGCCTTTACCTTGTGGTGATTGACTGAGGGGTAGCGGAAGAAAGTGAGCAGCAATACCTTGTAGAGGGCAATAAGGTAGCTCGTTTGGCATAGTAACACTGTTGTAGCTAGGTGTAGACAAGAGATGGAGCTGACCTTTCTTTTTTCTTTAAACATATAGCTAAAATGGCATTAAGGGCTAGGTAGGAAGTTAACATGGGGATAATATTGTAAATAAGGTTTAGATAGGTGAGGTTGAGAGAATGGCTCATGTGCTAATTGGTTAACCACAAAATAAAATTGCTTAAGCCAACTTAAGACAATCCATACTAGGTGAAATTCCTTGAAATTTGACTTAAAAATGATAGTAAATGAGATATGTATAAGTCTGTTGATCAATGCAGTCCTTAGATAGTTGAACCAAATCTATTTGAAGTTGAAGCAAAAACAAGAAATTTAAAGATAACAGAGAAAAAAAAAAGATCGCCTTTTCTTTTCGAGTTCTCTATCTCACTTGTCTACTCATTGTCATAGTGAGCTTTTCAACGATTTAATTTCCCTAATTTTGTTTCTTGAAAAAAATTAGAGCATAATATTTTTTAGAAAAATATATTTTTGAATAGTTTCTCATTTTATATGTTTCCTATATGGCATTTATTTTAATATATTTTTGAATAGTTTCTCATTTTATATGTTTCCTATATGGCATTTATTTTTCATTTCACTCATTGAAAGATGGAATGGCAAGAGAAGAAAATTATTATGTTATTGGTGATGATGATAATATTAATACTATTATTGGTCATAATATTCTATATGATATACTAGATAATGAACATGTTCTTATTACGAACTATGGAGTATATAGGTTAATATTTTTATGTTGTTTATTTGTGGTATGACACTTTCTTTATAATGTTAGACTATTAACAAGTGAAAGTGTTGTAAAACATAAACTTTTGAAGATATTTTTGTAAATGATTATAATTTATTTTATGACATTTTTTCATGACTTTAAATTGTAGGAAAGCCATAACAACTCTAGTTAAAATTCTGACTTTGATAACACAAGCCTATGAATACTAAACAAATAAAACATCAGAAACATATTAATCACTATATCACTTGGTCCATTGACAAATTTGTTTTGTATTTACTTACATAAGTAGCTATTGTGTTGCTTAGGTAAGAGTATCTATGATTTAAATAAACCCAAAAAGTAAAAAAATAAAAAATAATTGAATTGGACAAAAATGGTTTGTTATTGATAAAAAGAAAGGTTTGTTATTTAGTTTGTAGCTATTCAAAACTGAATTTCAAATTAGTTATGGATTTGTATGTTGGTTTTTAGGCTTGAAGCTGAACATGAATGAATAAGAACATACATTTTACCATTATTCTTTTTGTAATCAAATCTACTTATAAAAAGTCATTTATCCTCTTACTTTTGGCAAATATTACAAATTATCATTAAGTTTGGGTATGAAATATAAAATTATGAATCCTTATTTTTTTTTATTTTTCAAATTCTAAGGTCTAAGAAGAAATAATTGGAGTTCAAAAATTGAATAAAATGAAATGTAATTTAGATGGTCGGCATCTATTATAAAATGTAATTTAGTTGATCGGATCAATTTTATGGAAATTAAAGTTCAATGGATTGTTTCATTCAGATTACTATCACAATGAGGCAACCAAATTAACATCTTTAGAGTTAGGAGTAGATAGACTAGTTAGTCACTTATATCTTAGCCAATTCATTTTAACTTAAGTTAACTAAATATTTTTTTTTTTTGCATGAAACCAATTTCATTTAAAAGCTAATATTATGTAAAAACAATAATCCATTTGAAAGTAAATTTTTATGATGTCGTTAAATTTTTATAAAATTTTCTTTTTTAAGGCTTTAAACTAGAAAAATTTATAAAAATTTAGTAAGATTATAAAAATTTTATTTTCAATAGATTATTATAACTACATAATATTAACTTTTAATTAAAATTAGTTTCGAGTAAAAAAAATGAAAAAATAAAAATAAATCATTTGTAGCCAATTGACTTAAGTTAAAACGAATTGGATAGAGTTTGTGCTATGATATTGAAAGCTGTTGGAGTATAGGCTCTTTTATTTAATCTAGGGATTCAGTATATGGGGGATTTGTTCGTAACAAATGCCCTTATTCGCCATCCACCTTTACTCGTCAAATGAGTATGCTTTGCTGCCCATATGTACCCAATCACAAGTATTTTTACTCATTTACCCACACATCATAGATGAATATTTATAAAACACATCATAGACAAATATCCATAAACATTAGCGACCTAATAGCTATCGTATTTAACTCTTGTATAATCATAAACACTCCCTCTGTCATAGTTATAAATATTAATATAAATAAATTTAAGTTAAACATAGTAAAAAAACTAAAATGATGCCAAGACTTTAGATGGAGGTAATATAAAGTAAATTAAATTACTCTTACACAATAACAACTTTAGTCAAATTTTACAAATTTTCTTCCTTGTTTCTTTTTCAGTTTCACAAGGAATATGTATTTAGAGAATTTGCCTGAATTCTCCGGTCTACAACACTGTAGGTCCATCTCATCCATCCCACTCAAATCACTGCTGCCTCAACTTCCGTCCATCTCCTTTCTCCACCAAGCTATGTCACTTGCTGATGGCCGCCTCTCTACCTCCATCTCTGCCACCTCATCTGTCCTTCCGTCACGCCCCCACCATCAGCCGCCGCTCCCTCCTCCTCTCCACCACCCTCTCGCCCCTCTCCACCACCCCACCACCGACCCTAGACACTGCCATCACCGACCGCGTCTTCCTTGACTTCTCCCTCTGCCCCACGTATTTCCGCTCTGTCCCGTCTTCCCCCAGCGCCACGCCTACGACCCCTTGCTCCGACTCTACCCCCTTGGGCCGCCTCGTCCTCGGCCTCTACGGGCACCTCCTCCCTCTTACAGTCTCCACCTTCAAGCTCATGTGCGCCTCGTCGGCCTACAAGAACACGTTAGTCCACAAAATCATTCCCGGCCAATTCTTCCTGGCAGGGCGCCAGGGCCGCGCCGGCCGGGACAAGGGAGAGACCCAAGTCCAGCCCCCTACTTCGCTTCCACGAAACACGGAGACGGTGGAATCCAAGGCCTTCTTGCTGACCCACTCCAGGGCCGGAGTGGTGTCGCTGTGTTTGTCGGAGAACGACGACGACGAGGAGGCGAAGCTGGAGCCTGGTTATAGAAATGTGGAGTTCTTGATCACCACCGGCCCTGGCCCCTGCCCCCAGCTAGATAGCAAAAACATTGTCTTCGGAACTGTGCTCCAAGGTGAGAACAATTTGGTAGCTAGAGACTATAAATTTTGTGATTCTGGTATGAGTTTCATTTCATAGCTTCTAGGATGGATTGATTGAACAGGGTTGGAAGTTGTGAGGGCTATAGCTTCAATACCAACGTACAAGCCTGCAGAGAGAATTCGGCAGTTAAATGACCTGGCTCAATTCTTTGGGGATGAAAGAGCTCAGAATGCTCGTGCCCTCTGGAACAGGCCTCTTAAAACTGTTTATATCAGTGACTGTGGAGAAGTAAGCGACACAGAGGTTGGGGTTCCTCTTTCTCCTCCTACTCTACCATGAATATTACTTGAATTTTTGGGGCTCCTTCTTGTTTCTGGTTCATTTCTTGGGCGAAATGTACATGTTTCCACCCCTCTGCACAGCTAGCTTGCACATGCATTTGTTGTCTAAGAGCATATTTTAGAGCAACTGTGGGCTTGTTGGGCTGGATGAAAATGGACCGGTACGTTGGATTGGCTTCCTCTGTATCAACTTGCTAGAGGTAGAGGCCTCCATCTTATACTTAATTTATGGCCTAAAGCCATTTTGGCCCCTAAACATAAATGACCCGGACACTTAACCCTCTCAAGTTGGAATCAGTATAACTTGCCCCCTTAACTTATAAACTCTAGACACTTAAGCCCATTTTGGCCCATGTGAGCATCACGTGATGCTTTTAACCCTAACATTGTTTGCTCCGTTTGTTGCTCGAGGTTTAGGGCAAAGGGCTTGGCTTGTTCTTACCAAAAAGTGCCAACAGAAGCTTGCGTAAGCCTCCCAACCAATACAACAATGCAAATCTGATTTGTTATAGGCCACAGCTCATCATTTCCCTTTCATGTTCATCCAAAGAACAAATGAATCATCAAAACTAAATAGAAACAAAAATTTCTGTTTTGGAAAATATAAAATCAAGTATGATTAGAATGGAAAGGACCTAGCAAATCTAACATGGATTTGAGTGAATATGAGTCCATGATAGAACTCATTCTGAGAAGAATGAAAGAAAAGAAAAAAAACATCTTCATGAATCAATCAGATATTACAACGATAAGTCCTATATACATACTATTTTAGAATGAAGAGAAAATTCCAAACTAATGTTCGATTGTAGGGGAAAATAAATCATCCAAACAATAGATCTTTGAGTAGAATCAATCAATAGTGTTGCTTTGATTTTAAAAAAAATGTAAAAAGGATAAAATATTAGATTACCTGCTAAAGTTATCCAGTTTCAAAATCTCAAGTTCCTTTGATCAGAAAAAGATCGATAGGTTTTTTTTTCTCTGATCATTTTTTAAGAAAGCTTTTTAAGTTGGACACTTCACTTGCTTTCTAAGATAAACAAGGATGTTTCACAAGTGAAAACAACAAAATCGGGGTTTCCTTAATAAACCCTTCTGGGTTCCAACAATGATAAAGGGGAAAGTGGAGAAACTTGGAACTTAAAAGAGAAAAATTACATCCGAAAAAAGAAGAAGACACATTTACAAAAGATACCTGTTTGTCAAAGGAACAGAATAACACTATAGAATAAACTGAAAAGACAACAATGGTTAGAAACAAAAAAGGCTTGCCCCAATTTCCTTCTTTTTCAAAGTTGAAGCTTTGGTACTTTAGTTTGGAAACAAAGGTATGCAAGTTAGTCATTAAAGGCAAACATTCTACAGGAATGAGTCACGAAATCCAGTTTGAAACATAACATCTGTGAAATAAGGAGAACCCAAATGAGAATTTCACCCAAATATGCTTCTGCTTTTACTTGTTCTGTTATGCTTCTGCATTTTGCTATGTTACACGAACAATAGAACTGTATTTAGCAAAAAGAAATGGAGTAGATGAAGTTAGGGAAAAAAACATCACATGATGTGTACATGGGAGACAAAGGGGTCAAGTGTCCTGTGTTTGAAAGTTTAAGGGGCAAGTTAGATCGATTCCAAGTTAAGGAGGTTAAGTGTCAGGGCCATTCAAGTTTGGGGGGCAAAAAATGGGTTTAGGCCCTTAGCTTATTTCGGACCTATGTGGATCTGACAATGAAAAAACTATGGTAATTTCATGAGCATTGGATTTAACACTGATTTAATTGAAACAAATTATTAGTATGGTTTCCCATTGGACTAGAGATCACATTTTGTTGAATTAGGCTAACCTAGTCTGATGGTGGTGGGTATTGCTGTTGGATCTCTAATTGTTTTTTAATATGATCTGCAAGCTAAATTGGGCATGAATCGGCATATCATGTAAGTGTGTGTAAGTTAACGTTAGTGTATTTTTAGGGAGGACGCTTCATCGCTCAAGTTAGTTAACTCTGGGATTAGATGTTCAAAAGCTAAGTGGTCGTTGTTGCCTTATATATATATATATATATAGACACACACACACAATTTCCAAGCCATTCTAGTCAAAGTTGTTAATTGGTATATATCCACCACAAAGTTGAAGCCAATTTCCCCTTATTAGGATCTCACATTTTTTTGGGAAATGGCATTTTTTGTCCTCTAATTTTGTCAATTTTGTCACTTCAGTCATAAAATTACTTGAGTTGCCAATGGAGTCCCCTAACGTTTATTCCGTAAGTACTGTGAATCTGTAACTTGTGAAACTGCCTTATGTTTGATAGAAAAGCCAGACGTTGTTTAACTCACAACACATAAGAAGTAAGGTGGTGATGTGGGGCCCACCTCTAGCCTAGCTGGTTCACATTTGTTCTTCTTCGTCACAACTCGTCAAGTGTGCGGTGGTCAATGGGGACTTATGGCAATGATAGGTAAGGGTGGAAATGAGTCAAGCCCCTTATTGAACAGTTCGAGCTTAAGCTCAATTTTTTTATTATCGAGCCGAGCTTAATGAGCTTCAAGCTTCATTATAAGCTTGAACTCTTAACTAGCCAAGGTTCGAGCCTGGTACTGTTCAGCTCGAACTCTTATCAAACCTAATTTTTTAATATAAAAATTAAATTAATTTTATTTTTAATATACGTAAACCCTAAAATTTAAATTTCTATTTGTTAAATCGAGCTCAAACCTTGAATTGAAATTTGAGTCTATCGAGCTACCTAGCAGAGTCTGACTTTTTTCGAGCCGAGCTTCAAGCCCTATTTTCCAAGCTCATTAAGCTCGAGCTTGAGCCCAAGTCGAGCTTCGAGCTTAGGGTGTTTAGGTTCGGTTCAGCTCGTTTCCACCCTTAATGGAGGGTGAAGAAGATGAGGATCACAAGGCAGCAATGTTAGGGTTGATAGGCCTTTCCTACAGCCACTAGCCTCTCCTCGAGGCTCAATCGCTCAATTGGTCAAACTCTCCTTGATTGTTGTTGGTGGCGGATTCAATGAACCACGATTGCTCAATTCCCTCAGCCACAATCAATTGCAAAGCTAACCTCTTATCGTTGTCCAAAGCAGTTAAAGCGGGTCGTCCAAATCTCCTTCAACCAGCCAAATCTCTGAAGATCATCTGAATCGCTGCTGGCCATTGGGTTCCGTGGAGGAGGCAAAGAAAATCTGGATGGGTCGGGTGATTAACGGTGGCGATTCGAAGGTGATCGACGGTAATGACGGTTAGGGTTAATGGGTTGGCCAATTGACGGTGGCGATTGACATTAAGATTGATGGGTTGGCGGATTAATGGCGGTGATGGTGATTGACAATGGCAGTAGTGGCAATTTTGGTGTGGCTTAACTCGCCTCTATGCCCACATCTTTCTCTTTGCCTCACATTGCTCCATCATTTCTCAAAGGTGATAAAAAAAAGTCCTTATATGTTCTAAGTTAAATGGTGTCAAGTGCCATCTAACTATTCTGTCAGACACAAGGAAGTTTTGCGAGTTATAGGACTAACAATGCTTACAGAATAAATGTTAGAGGACTCCATTGGTAATTTGAGTAATTTTAGGACTAAAGTGGTAAAATTGACAAAATTAGAGAATAAAAAATGCCATTTCCCCACATTTTTTAATCAATGGGAGAGTTTGATAGACTAAGTGGTCCATCAACGTTGAATCAGTTGATGCTGGGATCTTTAACGGTTCAATAATCCGCCCTGAATGGGTGGTGAGGAGGAATCCCTAACTCCCAATGTGTGCCACAAAAGAAATCATCTCTTTTTCCTTAGCGGACTATCTCATGATCAGGCCGCTTAACGGTCAAGTGTGCGCTGATGGGAGTGAATACTGGGCCCATTAATTGATCCAACTGAGAAGATGGGCCTCAGCTATGATTTGGGCCCTATCCTGGACCGGCCGACGGAAAGTTTCCCCCATAGACGCCGAGAAGCAAAACGAATAACCTGAGCATATCCGGTGGCCCACGTGACACCCACGTGTCTCACTGAATCGACACGTCAAGGCAATACAATATCGTGGCCTTTCACGGTAACGACCTCTTTTTTTATGTCATCACAGCCGTACACGCGATCGAGAGGATCAACGGTCCGAATTGATTGAGTAGCTTGGTCAGCGAGTTTCGTTCCGTCTCTCTCCTTCCCACGAACTTGCTCGAAACAGTCGCAGCTTGTTCTGCATCGGAGAAGGGATCAGAGGAAAAGGCGTCAGAACTCAGAGCCGGACATGGGCGGAGGAGGCAACAAGAGGAGAACCAACAGTGAAAAGAACAGCGGCGGTAATAACAGAGGAAGGAGAACAACAGGTGTGCCTCGAGCCAAAACAAACTATTCGTCTTTCAATAGGAACAGAAGCTCTTTGTTCGTCGAAGGCGGTTTGTTGTCGGATTGGCAGCTGGATCCCAGAGGTGATCCCTCCATTTCTCGTCCTTGGACCTTGATTTTCTTTCCTCGTGAGTGTTAAGTTGTTTGTTTGGTTGTTGAATGAGTGCCCGTTGAATTTGAACTTCCCCTGATACAGAAAGATTAGAGAGATCCTTCAAAACAAACCGAAAAAAAAAGAAAAAGAAAATATATGTTCTTTTGTGTTTGTTTGTTTGCATTTTGAGAGTTCTTCCTCCTGTACTGAACTTCAGGTAGAAATGCACGAGGAAAAGTGAATTCTGGGTCGAAATCTGATCAAGGTAAGGCCTCTTCTGTAAATGGGTCACGGAGGCTTGGTGGAAATGCAATAGGGTACAGTTACCCTTATCTGGATCTTCAGGTACGTTTTTGGAGAGCATTTTAGGGGACTATATTCATGATTGTGTATAACTTCATTTGATGCTTTTGCAATTGGAGTTTGCTGGTTTTATTTGAAATTTTTCTCTTCGGGAATTACTGACTTGTGGAAATTTGATAGTTTTCCTTCTCATAAGAAGCATCCTTGTAGGGCGCATTAAATCCCAAAAATTTAGTTATTTTTAAAAGAATAGTTTACTGATCGCTGATTATAAGGATGTTTTTTTTTTATTTGAACTTTGCAGGAAGATTTCGCCCCAGAGTCCAGTATTGAAGGGGGCGGTAGTGATGGTAAAATGAACAATACGCATCCTATTATTTTGCTGGGCTCAAGGAAGACTCAAGTTGTTGCTTACATGGACGAGACACCACCACAGAAGCAGAAGGGTGTAGATTATGTGGTTGGATACAGTTCAGATTTTGTCCTGGGGGATAGTTCTCACAGAGGCTTGGGTTTTGATGATGGATGTGAAGCGACTCCAAGTGGAGTTGGATCATCGTCGAAGCAAATAGAAGAACAAAGCGTATCTTTTGAGTTTTCATCTTCTGATAAAGAAGTTGAGACGGATGAGAAAAATGTTTGTGAATCTGGTGAGCTGGTTGAAGAATTCTTGCTGGAGGAACCTAAAAAAAATTCTGGATTCTTGTCGATTGGAGGTGTTAAATTATACACTGAAGATCTCTCTGATGAGGAAATTGATGAGGATTATGATGGACGTTCCCTGGACGATGAAGATTCAGAAATGTCTGATCAGGGGGGCTTGGATGGAACCTCAGAAAATTCAGACTCTGAGGCTACCTCTGATTCTGATAGTTCTGCCATTGATGATGAAGTTGCGCAAGATTACCTAGAAGGAATTGGTGGGAGTGACAGTATGTTAGATGCTAAGTGGCTGCTAGGTCAGGCTATGGACGAATCGGATGATGATGGCTCTCCAAGTAGTTCTTTTGACGAAACTATTGAGAAGCTGGGAGGTATTGCCCTTCAGGAGGAATCCAGGCAATATGGTTTGAGAAAGTCTCGCTCAAAAAAGAAATCCTCTGAGGGTGCAAGAGATTCTTGGACACCTACTCTAGATGATGTTATGTTCGTAAAAGACCCAAGAACTATCTCTGGGAAAAAGAGACGTGGTGCTCAATTTTCTCAGTCTTGGCATTCAGAACTACAGAAGAGTAAAACTTCCAGAAAGTTTCCTGGTAAATAAGAATGGTTTCAAATGATTATCTTTCAAAATTTCTTTTAGATGCATATACTTTTTTCATCCCCCAACATGAAACCAATGAGTCCAGCCGAGCTGCTGTATTTTTTTAGTTGGATGGCACTGAGCTCATCCACGAGGATGCTTTTTCTCATTGGATCTTCTACTTATCCTCTTGCAATGTCATGTGTGTCTCTCTGCATCAGTAGCACGGCCTTTTCTTACCCTGCTATGTGCTTTTAAAGCTGAAAACCTTGTAGAAGCTAGGTCACCATCTTAACAATCCTTGTTAGGGTTTGAATTAGACATGGATGTGGTTCAAGTAATGCTCATAGTGATTGATTTTATGCTTGTGGACAATTAACCATGTACAATCTTGAATGGAGACATAGGGTACATGTGGGTGACCTAACTAGTTGAGATAAACCCTTAGTTGATTGTTTCACCAGAACTCATGTGATGCATTAGCTTACAGGCCTTCTAGCTATAGACTGTATGTTGCTCCAGTTATTTCAACTAACCCTTTAGGCATAGCAAAGTATGATATTTGGAAGGAAGGGGTACATTTTGAGATTGTGTATGTGCATTTAGGGAAAACTATGATGAATTCTATTTCAAGCTAGTATGGGATATTTGAGTTTGTTAATTTAGTAGTTTTGTTAGTCAGGTGAACATAATTTTTACATATTCTCGTACAATATGATCACTCAGGAGAAAGGAAGAAACATCGTAAAGAGATGATTGCTGTCAAGCGCCATGAAAGAATGAAGCGCCGTGGTCTTGATCTTGAGCAAATAAACTCGGTACACATAATAAACAGATCTGTGATGTCATTTTCTTCTCCATGTGTTCTCTATGCTTTTGAATGCGATGCCTATGTTCTCTCTCACCCTCTCCTGACGTCTTTTCATTAGTGGAAGCTATTTGTGCTTATCCATATGAAAGCATATTACAACTATGCTGGGTGAAATTATGTCAGAAAATTTGATGATAGTGTAAGCAGGCAAATTGATAGGTGATTTAGTTGAATATGGTCTGTGTTGCCCCACAGAGCAGGACTACATTGCCCACAACTCTAAGCTTGAAACTCTTGGCTGTTGAATGGGGAAAAAAAAAGAATAAGATATACATTTGACAGGACCATACTTTAGCATTCCACTGGACCAGAAAATATGAGCTTCATTAACTTCTTATTTTGAGATCAAGAACTTTTTAATTTGATTTTGAAGAAGTCAACATGTACTTGAAGAAAGTCTAGTTTGTTTTAGAAAGAAAACAATGAAGTGAAGCAAAAAAAGTGGTTGCTGTAATTAACAATTTTTGGGAGAGTAAGCAGTTAGTTATTAGAACGTGAATTAGCTGTTGGCATCTGCTCACAGGTCAATAGAGTTTTGTTTTCAATAGAAAAACAATGGAGGTGGAGATATGAATGGGTTAGTTTGTGAAGATTCTTGGTGCACCTTTGGGAGAGATAACCCCAGAAAATGATAATTTTTCCTATATTTGGTGTTTGGCACTTGGGACTCACTAACAGAAAACTGGAGTTCAGCACTCAGAAGATTATGGATGGCACTTAATATTTTCTTGCTGTAGTTTAGATGTCAAAGTTGGTTTGTAGTAGCAAATGCGGATCCATCATTAAGCCGATTTGTGGTCATCATTGCCCACTTTAAGCACATTTAGTGGGTTGAGAATGATAGTTGAATGAGCAGTGGACCTTACCTCTGGTTCAGTTACTTCCGGATGCATCTGCTGATGAACATTGGTCCTTCATATTATCATGATCCATATTGAAAGTAGAGGTCCACAACAATGCAATGGTATCAGCAATTTTCTGACCTCTTTTTATCTCTGTTCTGCCGTTGTGAGACATATCTATTACATGTTTTGTGAACAATAGAAACTGGAGCAGATCGTTTTGGATGGAGCAGATATATATGCTTTCCAACCTATGCTTCACCGAGACTGTTCCCAGGTATAAATTACAATTCACAGTACTCTAGTGGTTAGTTTAGTTATTGACTTGGATTATTATTGTGATATGTAGACTTTTTTCTTTTTTGTTCTATATCCTCATACTTGCATTTAGATAATCATCATTCCTCACCAGCAAGGGCCTATGAAATCACCTGAGAACAATTTCATCACTGGTGAAATTGGAATACCTTTCTGACTCTTCTTCTATTTTTCGGAAAGGGAGTGTTACGCTAGTGTAAATGAAGGCTACAAATTTGAGAAGAGTGCTATATTTGTCGAAGTCAACATGCATTCAAACAAATACAGTCCTTGATCAAAAAATCAGAAATTTGGTTTGAACGCATAAGCAGTTCTTTTATGCATGTTTATTCTTCACTTAAGAATACCCTGCTCACTTTGGTCTGAAGTGTGCAGGCTTCTCTTTTTTATACAGTTTTAGATAACCTTCAGCATTTCTTTTTAGTTAGACATTGGTTGGTGTTGCACCTGGGCATTATTTTTTACAGTCTTTTGACCGTGGGATATCCTGGCTTTTAATCTAAATGAGATTCTTTATCAGCTTATTATGCTGATTTTGACTGTTCTAGTTTCCAGCACATTCTGCAGTGCGAAATGATGTCTTGGTTTAGGCCTGCACAATAATAACATGGTTCTTGATTGCAGTAATTATTTACAGAAGTCATGATGTCTTGATGGTATTGTTTGCATCAACACAAATAAAATTGTTATCATTGAGCATCATTGTTGTCTACTTTCCTATTTCTTGCTTTAATTTGAGTATGAATGTAAGCTTTCATAGCTGAAAAAATTTATTAAAAATTTTGGAAGTCAGGATAAATCCAGTTTCATCTTTTAGTTATCACGCTAATGTCTTTTCTTCCCCTATTGGAGTATGCTTGATGTGCTTTAGGCCTTCTTAGGTGCGAAGGTTGGCTGCTATATATCGGTTATCTAGTGGTTGCCATGGTTCTGGCAAGAAAAAGTAAGCATTTTAAGTTTATTATAGCTTAGCATATGCAGGAGGGAAATGAAGTTAAAATTGAATGCTTTTTTTGGTTAACAGATTTGTGACAGTGGAGCGTACTCGACACACATGCATGCCATCTTCAAGTGATAAAGCTCGTCTGGAAAAGGTTCCAATTTTCTCTCATGTGGGATTGGGCTATGATGTGGTTGATGTTTGTGTATATCGGTATATTCTGCTACCATGGACTACAGTTGTATGATCTTCTGAAATGCAGCTACTTGGAGGTGGCAATGAGGATGCTGATTTTATTGTTAACGGGCAGCCAGATGGAAACTCATTGGCTGTAGATAGGGGGAGCAAAAAGAAGGCTGCAGAAGGCAGCAGTTTAAGCCTGTTGGAGCTGCAACAATCTGCCCAGTCAAAGAAAGCAAGTCGATTTAATGCCAGTGGTTCAACCAAGAAGAAGCGAGGTGAGAAAAAAGGTTCATATGCCAATCTACCTGTATCGTTTGTGTCACGTGGTGTTATCCACTCAGACTCAGACATTGTTGAAGTAAGCACATCGCATTCAGAAGTTGTAGTAGGAAGTTCTAGTAAAGAAAAAACACCCAGTTCAGCACAGATAGGAGCATTTGAGGTACACACAAGAGGATTTGGTTCGAAAATGATGGCTAAGATGGGATACGTTGAAGGCGGAGGGCTTGGAAGAGACGGGCAAGGTATTGCTGCACCCATTGAAGTAACAAAACGACCAAAATCACTTGGGCTGGGTGTAAATTTCACCAACGATACTGCTGATGTGGTGAAAATGGAGTCAAGTGGTAGCTCAGTTAAGACTCAGCCAAGAACATATGGATCTTTCGAGAAGCACACCAAAGGCTTTGGGTCAAAGATGATGGCAAAGATGGGTTTCGTCGAAGGCAGTGGGTTAGGGAAGGATGCACAAGGCATGGTGAATCCTTTAGTTGCCGTTAGGCTCCCGAAGTCGCGTGGACTGGGTGCCAAAGGTTAGTTCCTATACACTGCATGTATTTATCCGTGTCAAATTACCTCGTCGTAGGATGATCCGGGGTATCGGAAAAATAACTAGTTAGCTTCTTGCTCAATAACTAGGTAGTGTAATGGTCGATGGTATTTAAGTTTATTTCTGTAAACAATGATTGCGTCTCACAAGTTGCAAAAAGCAATAAATCTAGAGATTGGGAACCCCTGAGGGCTTCCTTTTTCGGGTCTATTTGCTCGGTGCGCCCTTAAGAAAGGCATGTCCTTGTGCGCCGCGCCCTTTCTTGACAGATAATGTGTTATGGAACAGGCGCACTTATGTGAAGTTCTTATTCCTTGTAATTATCCATTTAATAGAGGTCGTCGTTTGTTGTAATGGCGCTCTGGGTGAAAAGCGACCAAGAAATTTTTTCGGGCAAGAAACTTTATTTCTTTGTTTGCTTACTCTGTGCAAATCTCGAGATATATTTATATGTTAATAAATATGACTGTTCTATAACTTATACATTTGTTGAACTTTAAGTATTCATCACGATAATTGGATTGTCGATAAACGACTTAAAGATAGCCTCCAATAGACAATTCAAGAAATGAATGCGAGTAAAAATAGCTCAGTCGAACTTGGATCGTGATAAACACATTGATTATTTTGGGCGGTTTACTTATGGCTTAAATGCACTAGGGTCCCTTAAGTTGGTGACTCGTACGCATTAGTCCTTAAAGTGTGACTCGTCGCAACTTAGTCCTTTAAATTTGATAAATGTTGCCACTTAGTCCTATAACTTAGAAAATCTAAGCGCCTTAGTTCTTTCAATGGTCATGGGCTATCACGTGTTATTGACAACATTAAGGATGGGGTAATGTGGATAAAATGATGGCATTGCATGTCAAGTGACCTATGAAGGTATCTGAAATTCCAAAAGCTGGTTCTGCTCTCATCTTCAATTTGGTTAGGTTAGAACGATACAACAGGAATTCCCCCTGTCCAGTTTGTCAGCAACCTTCGAGCTTTCAATTGGGCAAGAAATTGAGGGCAAAAGCAACAACGAGGACCACTTGTTATTGTGAATTGCCAGCGAAGCAAATACATGGGGGCACAAAGAACGCGGGTAAAAGGTTTTATGGATGTTCAAAGTACTGGTTGAGATCAGAGTTGCTCAAATCGATTCTTGGTTATGCATAATGGGTTCAATGAGTTTTGTTTCAATTATTAATGCAATGAATTCCCAACTTCTTGATTAAAGGTTTGGCTTGGTCTGTATGATTATGGCTTGGTTAATAAATCTAAAGTAGATGTAGAAGTCTGGCTTATAATTAGAAAATGGGGTAGTTAGAATGGATGCAGAAGCCTGCAATTGTTCAATATGTAGTATTCAATCCTTATGGCCAAATTTTGACTTTTAGTTTGAATTGTTGTTTTTTTCTCTACTTGCACCAAGTTTCTTCAGACTAAATAAACTTATTTAACCACACCTTGCCTCAGTAGCAATAGATTACCAAGATTCTATATAGGAAACTAGAAATTGCAGGTCTATATCAGGTTATCTTAGGCTTGATTAGTCTAAAACTAGTTCAAAGTGTTTAGGCCAAGATTTCTAACTTTGAACTAATGTAAACTAGTCAGTAAACTTTGGTTCATCTCCTACTTAGAGGTTGGTTCCCTTTACCATCTTATATGTGTTGTTATTGCTGTTATTGCTGAAAATTGGTTTGATTCAACATTTTGTATTTTTTTGTTGGAAACTACAAAACTAAATAAGAGAAAACTCTATTGTGAAGATTTAATTTTGCTTGTATGTGAAGGCGTGTGCTAATTTAATAGATCATGTTTCTCCACCAACTTAAGACTTTAGCTTATTGTACTGGTGATATGCATGTACAGTTGGTGTTATGGGGGGAAACTTTGGCTAGCTTCTTTTCAGGTGAACAAAAGTTCTAGAATGCTTGACAAAAATTAAGGAGGAAGAAAAGCATATGATGACAAAAAATAATCCAGAACACACCCTTGCTCAAAGCCAATACAACAAGCCTTGCTTAGTAGCATAGAAGAACAAACATCTATTTTGGATGTGGCAGTTTATAGCTAGAGAACTTGTCACGAAAGAAAATTTGGAGGTATTGAAGTTGGATGGTTGTATCTAGAGTTGATTTTTTTTTAAATTCATAACAAATGTGGTGATAGTTACCAAGTTCTTTCGGCTTATAATATCTTGTAAACAATATATTGGATTTGTTCAATTCATGGCTCACATTTATTTGATTTTGATGATAACAAAACATATTTGGTTTATGTGTTTCAAAGCTTTACCTAAAGATTTATATATTGGTCTTTTATTGATAAAGTTTGATCTTTGGAAGGAAAATTATTTCATAAGTATATTTAAAGTATTTATGTTGATTCAAGCATTGCTTGTGAAGGAAGAAATCTTTTTGGAGAAAAATTCATTGAAGTTTGAAAGTTTGGAAGTAAGAAAATCCTAGAGTTACAGTTTCAATAGGGTGAAAATGATTCAACGTGTTGAAACTGGAGCCAGTTTTCAAACTCGAGAGCATTTTACTTCTGGACAAGAAAATCATTCGAGTGAAATTTTTTCAATCGGGTGAAACTGGAGTGATTTTTCAAACTCGAGAGTATTTTGATTCTGGAACAGAAAAACACTTGAGTGAAATTTTTTTAACTGGGTGAAACATTGATTCTAGACTTGCGTGTGATTTTCCGGTTCAAAAAACCTTTAAAAATTAATTATAAATTCATGCCACGTCAGATTTCCACATGTATAAAATACTGACAGCTCATTAATTACCAATATAGCTGTTGGAGGTCGAATCTTGAATTTTATTATCAGACAGAATTTTCAACCGAGTGAAAATATTTCATCATGGTGAAACTGGGCGACAGACGCAATTTCCTGTCAAAATTGACATCAACATTCACTAGATTTCAAGGGGACTTTTCTGATCATTCCAACGGTTCTTCAACGTCTCTTCGGCCCCCAAATGAGCATAAATACATAGAGAAACACTTTGGAGATAATTCTTGGCAACTAGAAAATAGAATTCATCATCAAAGAGCTCAAACTTGATATTTGCCAAGAACTTGTGCTTTCACTTGTATATCTAGCTTGAGTGTTATTGTGTGAGCTTGTGAGTTTGTAAACATTTCAAGTCTTAGAATCTCTTGAGTGTGGAGTGGTTTCTAGTGAGCCTTGAAGAAAACTAGGGAGTAGTTTCTAGTAAGCCTTGGAGAAAACTAGAGATTGGTTGGGTGTGAACCTTGAAGAAAACACCATTGTAATCTTGATCAAGAGATAGTGGAGGAAATCTCAAGTGGGCAAGCTTAAGGAGAGGACGTAGACTCTGGTTGGTGGAGTTGAACCTCTATAAATCCCGGTGCACTCTTTCCTTGTCTCTCTTTATATTTTGCTTTATATTTTCCTTATACTTGTTTAGTTTGTTCTTGATTTTTGGTTAAGTAAATTTAGTTATAAAATTTGATTTTGCTAAAGTTTTTAATACAACCAATTCACTCCCCCCTCTTTGTTGCACTTGGGCCAACACAATAGATCAATGCATTAGGGTTGGACATGCTGCTTCTGATCTAGTAAGGTTAACAAAAAGTTGGTATTTGCTCAGTATAGCTCTAACAATAACATACTTCTTATATCTTTGTTAATGCATATGTAAGGTCATGAAAAAACTTCATTATAGATCGCTAGAATAATTATGTTCATGTAGAAAGGCTTACACAAGTTTGTTAATTTCTCTCGTGTTCTTGAACATGTTTGTACATTAAAACATTTTGGCGCCATTATACCTTCATTCTCCACTGCCTTTCCACCTAAGCACAGCCCCACACCAAGCCTCACCAAGCCTCACACCCGGAAAAGTAACATCATCTATCTAACCATCAAATTAGGGACTAAGTTGTAAGAATTTATGAAAGTTAAAAGACTAAGTCGGGTTGAGTCAATCTTTAGGGACTAACTCGCTAGAGTTACCAAACTTAAGGGACCACTGGCACATTTAGGCCTTTAAATATCGAAGTTCTCAATTTTTTCTAATGGTATTAAACAATGCCTTAACAAGTTCTGGTGGTCTCATCTCCTTGAGTAAAGATTGAGTTGTATGGTGCAAACCATAAGAGAACTTCATGAAGCTTAACATTGATGTTGTGGTTGACTTGAATGGTTGATGGAGTTTAAGGGCTGTGCTACAAGACCATGTTAGGAAGGTGCTTGCTGTATTTGCTGCCAACTACTTAGGTCTATCTACTTTATTCTTTGTGGAGTGCCAAACTACTCTAAAGGCTCCTAAGCTTGTAAGGGAGCTCGGCTTCTCACTCTTAATGCTTGAAATGGATGCCCTACAAGTTGTGCAACCTATTAATTCTGACATGGTGGGTTGTTTAGGCTATGGAGGAAGTTCAGTGCTTATTAAGACAAGTAGTGTTTGACTAGTCATGCATTCGGAGAAGGAAGCTAGCCATGTAACTGATGCGTTGATCAAATTGGGTTTTACTTTGGAAAATCATATTGTATACCAAGAAAGTCTCCCTTGAGCTATTGTTATGCTCATTAAATTAGATTGTTTGCCTTTCTTTGATGGTCGTTAATGAAATATCATTTATAAAAAAAAAATCATTTTTTTTCATTGCATAAGAGGAAAATTGTACACCTTAAAGTGGTCAAATTTTTTAAGAAAAAAATATCACAGGCTCATATTCTAAACTATCTGACCTATATTTATGTTAGTCTAACTATATATGTAGTGTCTAAACCATCATAGATTCAATTTTACGATCCCTGAACTAAGTTATAGTTCTCAAACTTCTCCTGAACTTTCATGATTATGCTCAACTAATCTCTATGGCAACAATTATTTCTGTTGAGAAGTGGTTCATAACTCGTGCCTAATTTGGGATGAGAAATAAAAGTTTTATTGTTTCATAATCTAACTATACTTATAATTGACTTTTCATGCTAACAGTTCAAGTGACAAATTGATTAAATTAATGCAACTGAATTGATTAAATGATGAGAGTAGAGTTGATATTAGGTTGAATGGGTTTTTGAATTTTGATACCTATGCCAACCTATGAATTAGTTAAAGGTTCTGTTTGTTATTAGCATTAACGATTATTATCAGGGTTTCAAAAAAGTTATTTATGTCATGCCTTAGTGCCAATATCTAATTAGAGCATCTAACTAGTGCCTAAGTTGGGAAACTTAAGTAAAGATGTCATACTAGGTGGTGAACAGATTCATATAGGAACTAGGAACTTAGTTTGTCTAAGCTAATGGAATAATATTCCTACCACCGAGTTCAATCTATTTTCTTAAGGAAGTGCTAAGAAACAATTAAAGCTAAATGAAATAGCAACTTAACCAAGTTTCTCTATTACTTAGAAGTCTAGTTAGGCATTAGTTTTGCTTAGAAATAGTGTTGATTAAAAAGTTAACTTAAAAGGCAAACTGGCAAGCTCTTGCAATGAGCCAAGTAGCATGAATAAACCTTGGGGTAAAATATAAATTTGATCAACTAATTTTTATGATTGTCCTAAAGTAGTCGCTTAAATTGTTTTTAGTCATCTTAAAGTCTCTTAACTCAACTAATGTGTCCTATTTTAGACCATATCGACAATTTTGGTGTTATTTTTGACAAAATTTGCCTTTGTGGCACTTGTTATCCTCAAGGTGGGTCCTACACTGTCAAATGGATGGCTATACTAGAAGAACAAGAAACCTTAAGTTAAAATTAACACAAACAAATAATCATAAGGGCTATAAATGTAAATAAGCCTAAAATCATCTTCTTTTTTCTTCACCAAATTTTCATCGTAATTTCAACAGCCTCATTGATGGTTTGGCGTGTTGCCGGTGAATATTCTGCCCTTAAACCCATGTGCATGCCATCGTTGATGGTTCCCGAGATGAGTGGTTTCGATTCAAATCCTCTGGCACTAAACCTGCCCTTAATTGTTGTACACAGAATGAGAGAGGTCAAAGGTGTGAAGAAGAGAAATCGAAGGAAGGCAGCCAAATTGAAGAACCAAGGTAAAGACAAGATATGGTGGGCCGATTGGGAGTTCAAGGAAGGACAAGCATGACAGTGATTAGGAGCGGGAGAAGAACAATCGAAGGAGAACGGGCTGCGACAGTGATTAGGAGGGGGAGAAGAGATTTGAGTGCGATTAGGAGCGCAAGATGGTGGCATGCATAATTGACGAGTGGCGGATGACGAAAAGGTGGGAAAAAGATGAAATTTGGGTTAATCAACCTTTTAAGTCTTGAAAATTATTTGTCTGTGTTAATTCTACCATGAGATTTATTACTCTTTCAATTATGTCTTGTTACTTATTGTCATAAAAGAGGGTGTCACGTAAGCAATTTCTGTCTAAATTAATGTCTAAACTAATGGTAAGAAGTGAAATAGGACCGTTGTTTGAGTTAGAGGATTTTAAGAGGATAAAAAAAGTTAATGGGCTATTTTAAAATGATCCTTAAAGTTAGGGACCAAATTTTGATTTTACCCATAAACCTTGTCACTCTGCAACTTTTGTGATATAATCTACTATGAAGTTGGTGTATGTTTGATGGCTAAACTCCTGTTTTTTATTGTAAATGTATGTTTTGAATGTCTTAAGGAAAAAATTATCTTTGTTTGTTCATCTGAGTATATTATTAGCTAGCATCAACTTGCCACCAAGGGCACAACAAGCACAAACACCACACCAAGGAGGAAGAGTGTGACAATTGAAAGGTAACTTTTAGCTTTTATATTAGTTGTTTAATTTTCACCATTAAAAAAAATCATAAAAAATTTTAACTTTAATGCTAAAAACTTTTTCCAAACGGAACCAAACACGATTTTAATTGCTCAGGAATTGTGAGGGAATCAACTTCAATCCAAATACCAAAATGTTAATTTTGTAATAGTTTAGAGACCGATCTGGAATTAAGTCCACTTATATATATTTTTCCTGGATTGATTAATATTTTTTTTTTTCAGAAAACAACCATTTTTTCAAAAAAAATGTTCCTAAATGCTTTTGATTCATAGATGAACATGAGGTATGTTGACCTGCACGATGTAGCAGGTATTTTTTATAATAAATTTAGTATGAAAAATTTAAATAATAAATAATTAAAAATATGAGAAAAATTGATTAAAGCTAAACTAATCTGAACAATGATTGAAATTAGGTAAATAGAAACATAACATCATATGTATTTTGAAATAATGTATAATTTTGTCATTAAAAACAATTCACTAAAAATTTCCCTCTTTTATCAATTTAAACTCTAATTTTTAATATCAATAAGAATTTTATTTAGAAAAATTTAATTTTAATTGTAGAAATTATGGACCAAATTATTTTATTAAACTACAGAGAACGATTCAAACTACAAAATGTAATCATGACTAACAAAATAATATGATTAAAACACAAAATTGTGCTTAATTTATGTTAATAAATTTACAATTTAATAAGATAATTTTTTAAAAAAAATTAATTAAAATTGAATCAATTAGAACCATAGCCACAAGTAGGTAAATTATAATGATTAAAGTTTTATTTAAAAAAAATTAAAGAAAAGCAACCAAAAAAAATCTGAACCAATATAGAAAATGGAAAAATATTAGGTATTAAAGACTTAACAATTGATTTAATAACGTAAAAAATGGCTTAACACAAAAATAAATAAATTGTGATAATCGATGTTTTACATTGGAATATAGTACATAATAAAAAATGAAAAATTTGGGGACCAAGAGAATAAATAGAAAGAATCTAACTAAATATTTGTTAAATTTTTGACCAAAATAAAACATGGATGGAAAATAGGGACTAACATGGAAAAAAGTAGAAGATTAGGGATTAAATTGACATTTAACCAGACAACCTAAAATTGGAGAAATTACAAAATGGGCCATAAAAAATGCGAGCACCTTGTGAAAATGGAGAAGAACTTAAGGAAGGGTCAATTGTGTCTGAAAAAGAAAAAAAAAAGACAAACACAAAAAAAAAAAGTTTATCTTCAATGATGGACAGTGAAAATGACTTTTAGAAGTAAGCGAGGTATGTGGGACCAATACATTATGTGGGTAAATTCTATAGCAACATTAGCTGTAATATAATCAATATAAGTCATTAATGTAACAATGCAAAAGGATAAGACTTACCTTGACATTAAGTAAAATATGAGTATAAATAATTATAAATACATAGAGTAGTCAATTGAAAATGTATTTATTTAGTGTTAAAAGAGCATTAAAGATAATAAACAAAAAAATAATTAAAGTAATTTTATTAATCAATTTAATAAAATCATTAAGGGAAATAAAATTTCTGGTGTTCATGGTGTAGGATAACATTGCATAATATACATGCATAGATTTTTCAGATTTTTACTCACTAATGAATTAGTGATAAAATAAAACCTTTTAAGAATCATGCACTCATGCATAATACAAATTGTTAACTTATTCCAACTAATCAAAACTCTAAATCAAATCTGTGTAAAATGCTCATACATTATAAGAAATGTGTGTTTGTCTCAAATAATTAAAACTATGAATTAAACCTATATAATTAAAACTCTGAGTCAAACCATGCAAAAGAAAAAGATTTTGATATTTAATATGGTTAATAAAAGCATGTTATTTACTTTCATTTAAGGTTTTATCATCTTAAATTTAAATATGTCATCAAAATTTGTATTTTCCTAAAAGTTTATGTCAGGTATTTGAAAGTTTGCCACACTCACGACCAGGGATCAAGATAGCCCTCTTCTCTTCTATTCTCTTTAAAAACCTTTGACTTCTAGTAGATACAAAAATTCCGATTAGTAAAATGGAAAAAAAAAAGTTTATGACAGATCATGAAAGTTGGGGACCATTATGGCGGAAATATGATATCTAGGGACTAAAGAAGAGATTTGACCATTCCTCAAGGAGAGTAAAAAAATAAAGTAATAAAACGGTGGGCGGATGTGTAAAAAAAGGAACAAAATACTCTTGGGTCCCTATAATGTTTATTTTGCCTAGTAATATTCACCAATTTTATGATATGATAATTATATCACCATCAACAAATAGTTTACCCTCTAGTTAGCAACCGCAGGCGAAAGTGGAGGAGCATTATTGCAGACGTAAAATATTTAGGTACTAAAAGAGGGTTTTGACCAAAAATTGTAAGAAGCAAAGAAAAAAAAAGCCACATCAGTTTTACTGTTTATAATATAATATAAACAGTAAAACTCCTCTCTCTATATTATAATATAATATAATTTTAACTTGTAAATGTTGACAAAAAACAAAAATATTGGTACTTATTTCTCAAAATCAGGGTAACAAAAAGGACTACGTGTCCGTGGAGCAGAAACACATAGACTACAAAAACAAAAACAAAAAAAAAAAAAAAAAGGAAAAGGACAAAAAAAGAAGACGAGAACTGTACTGATTGTGGTATAAAATCTGAAATCGTGTCCCCGAGCTTCCCTCTCCAACAGAGTTCCTTCCCGGTCAGGTCAGGCCTCGAAGATATCTTTGCCTGCTAGAAGTCTCCGTCACCTTCTTCCGATCAACTCCATCTCCATTTTCCTCGTGATATTCGATCTCCCCCGAGGTTAGTCAGATCTGCGCCTCCTATTAGACGCTTTTCCTTTTTCATGCCGCTGAATTCATTTCCTGTTGCGCCCAAGTGGTATCAGCTCTTTTCGTCACGACTTGCAACATCATTCTAGCCACCCAGATCTGACTCGAATCGAGTGGAATCTGGGGATAAATGGAATTAATGATGTCTTGTAGGATCTGGGTTGTTACTCTTTTCTTGATATTTCAATCTGGATACGGGTTTTATCTTCCGGGGAGTTATCCTCACAAGTATGAGGTTGGTGACTATGTGTCTGTGAAAGTGAATTCTCTTACTTCTATAGATACCGAAATGCCCTTTAGTTATTACAGTCTGCCCTTCTGTAAGCCACCGGAGGGGGTCAAAGATAGTGCTGAGAATCTAGGTGAGCTTCTCATGGGAGATCGGATAGAAAATTCACCTTATAGGTTTAAGATGTACACCAATGAGACTGAGATCTTTCTCTGTCAATCTGGTCCGTTGTCAGCCGACTCTTTTAACCTTCTGAAGAAGAGGATGGATGAGATGTATCAGGTTAATCTGATTCTTGATAATTTGCCTGCTATCCGTTATACTAGCAAGGATAGGTTTCTGTTGAGGTGGACTGGATACCCTGTTGGGATTAAGGTCCAGGATGTTTACTATGTGTTTAACCATTTGAAGTTTAAGGTTCTTGTTCACAAGTATGAAGAGACCAATGTGGCACGTGTCATGGGAACTGGGGATGCTGCTGAGGTGATCCCTTCAGTTGGCAATGGGGCATCAGAGGTGCCTGGGTACATGGTTGTGGGTTTTGAGGTAATTCCTTGTAGTGTTACACACAATGCTAAGGCATTCAAGAACTTGAAAATGTATGACAAATATCCATCACCAATTAAATGCGATCCAACCACTGTGTCGATGCCTGTCAAGGAAAACGAACCCATTGTGTTCACTTATGAGGTTGAGTTTGAGTTGAGTGATATCAAGTGGCCCTCTCGCTGGGATGCGTATCTGAAGATGGAGGGGTCAAAGGTTCACTGGTTCTCTATTTTGAACTCCCTTATGGTGATTACTTTCCTTGCTGGTATTGTCCTTGTGATCTTCTTAAGGACTGTTCGGCGAGATCTTACTCGTTATGAGGAGCTTGATAAGGAAGCCCAAGCACAGATGAATGAAGAGCTATCTGGATGGAAGCTTGTTGTAGGGGATGTCTTCAGAGCCCCATCAAATGCTGCACTTTTGTGTGTTATGGTTGGAGATGGAGTTCAGATTCTTGGAATGGCAGTTGTCACAATATTGTTTGCTGCACTTGGATTTATGTCTCCTGCTTCCCGTGGAACTCTTATAACAGGTATGCTATTTTTCTACATGATTCTGGGTATCGCAGCTGGCTATGTTGCAGTTCGTCTTTGGAGAACAATTGGCTGTGGTGATCACAAAGGATGGGCATCTGTTGCCTGGAAGGCTGCCTGCTTCTTTCCTGGCATTGCTTTTCTCATTCTAACAGCTTTGAATCTCCTCTTATGGCATAGTCACAGCACAGGAGCTATTCCATTTTCTTTGTTTGTCGTACTGCTTTTACTGTGGTTCTGCATCTCAGTCCCCCTAACTTTAGTTGGTGGATATTTTGGGGCAAGGGCACCGCACATTGAATACCCAGTTCGGACCAACCAGATCCCTAGAGAGATTCCTGCTCAGAAATACCCATCCTGGCTGTTAGTTCTTGGTGCTGGCACTCTACCTTTTGGTACTCTTTTCATTGAGCTTTTCTTTATCATGTCTAGCATTTGGATGGGCCGCGTTTACTATGTTTTTGGGTTTCTCTTCATTGTATTGATTCTTCTCGTGGTGGTTTGTGCGGAAGTTTCTCTGGTGTTGACCTACATGCATCTGTGTGTTGAGGACTGGAGATGGTGGTGGAAGTCCTTCTTTGCCTCAGGTTCAGTTGCTATCTACATCTTTCTGTACTCCATAAATTATCTCATATTTGATCTAAAGAGTTTGAGTGGACCTGTCTCTGCCACTCTGTACTTGGGATACTCTCTCTTCATGGTTCTTGCAATCATGTTGGCAACCGGGACAATTGGATTCCTTTCTTCATTCTGGTTTGTTCATTACTTGTTCTCTTCGGTGAAGCTGGACTAGAGAAGTTTCCTGGACTGAAGAATTCGCAGTCTCAACAGTACCAACTTGATCAGTCAATTACATTTACTTTTTCTCCAAGTTTGCTTTGCTAGTTATAGTGAAATATTATACCAATAATTTCAGCAAGTTTTGTTAGTTCTGATGAAACGGTTACCTTGGATGAATATGTTACAGAATGTGTTTACTTTCTGGGGGATAGGAAAATTGTTGTGGTTTGAGTACTCTGCCCCAGTGGACTTGATCATGTAACGTACCATTATTGTTCAAGGTCTTCAGTTGTAATACAGGGAACACACTTCATGTTGGAACGAACGCCCTTCACCTTTTAACTATAATTTTTTCCAGATTTTATTGCAGTTCATCTTGATTGAGTTTGTATTTTTGTTTTCTGGAAATGTAAATATGCATATTTCTCGGCATGCATGAGGGAGGAAATATCTTGTTTTCTTGGGACATGGAAGAGAGGTCAAGCAGGCTCGGAGATTGAATCTTGGACATTCTGATAACAACCACAAATCTTAGCCATCGGGTCTTAGGAGGTATGTTTATGAAATTGACTGGTGAAATGGTATTGGACATTGTGTTTTGAGTTGTGTGTTACGTTTTTCTTTGAGGATCATTTTCATTATTTTACCATCGTTCGTTCCTGATTCAATGGCCAGCAAAACTTACAGAGCATTTCGTATGATATCAGTGAAGTTCAAATTTTAATCAAGAGCCTGGGGGTAATCTGATCACACTCAAAATTTTGGGGAGAGGTTGCCATGAACAGAAAATTAAGAGGAGCAAACAAGGAATTAATGAAACAGTTTCTTGTTTTTTTTTTCGTTTAGTTTATTTTCGAATTACAAGCATGTTGATGTTCGGAATCTTCGGATGCAAAAACATTGCCCGCGGCCCACGGGCAAAGCATGTACTTGCGTGAGGAAGAAAAATATAGGAGTGAAGATGGTTTTGTAGAATCATAAGTCAAAACCATAAGCTTATCTAACTCAATGGATGAGTTGGGTAAGAATGAATTATGGTTCATTGATTAGTTTTATATTTGAAAAAAATATTAATTTTTCAATTGGTTTCAATTTCATATAAAATCAACTCAAAGTATATTTACTAATGTATAATAAAATTTATAATTTTACATATATAATTATTTATTAAAAATTATATTACAGAGGTTGTTAGTCTTTTAGTTCTAAAACTAATTATAAGTCCTAACTATCTCAATCTCACATTACAAATGCATCCCTAATTTTGTAGGCCACCGTTAGGTAAAAGTTATAAGTGTAATTTTATTAGATTTTGGTATTGTTATAAGTATATAATATAACTCGCAAAACCTAAGAATTAAAACTGGGAAATCTAGAACTATGATTTTTGTTTTATTCAATTCTTAATTCTTAGATTGGGTAATAAATTTTTGGAACTGAACCTATTTTTTACCATAAAACCAAATGAATCCGAACCATACTCAACTTTAGGAAAAATAAAAACAAGGCTGTAAGAGAAGGACAAGAATTACGCGTGGGCCAGGCCATAGTCTGAGGAGTTATATGTCTGAGTCAATAAATTTGGAGGGCTAATTAATGGATTTTAGGCCGTATTACATTACACCCGACCTGGCGGCTGGCTGTAGCTATATTTTTCGTGGTGTCCGATTATCCGTTACCGTGGATGTGGAGGCTTCAGTGAAGCACTAACTCTTATCACCTACGCGCGAGCGCCCGCTCTGCCTGTTGGAAGCTAACGTCGCTCAGAGCGGCAATGTTAATTGCTGCTTCACCCTATTCCCTGCAGTGGGCGAAAAATGTCTCTCCGGCAGCCTCTATACCCCCTTCTTCTCCCTCTTCCTCTTCCCCCTCTGCCTCTTCGCCTCTCTCACATCTTCATCTTCACCGTCGCCGGTTCCTCTCCACCGGTCTCTACTCCAGCGCCCGTCCAAGGATAAACCCAAAACCCAAGGTCCGTCTCCTCTTCGAACACTTGGTCGGCAATACGTCTTGCTTCCATTTTCAAATTTGTTTTCCAACTGCGTAGGGTACGGGATCCACCATTAGTTGTTCCAAAAGCGAACCGCTGAAAGTGATGATATCGGGTGCTACGGCGTCCGGGAAAGGTACTCAGTGTGAGATGATCGCTCAGAAGGTGACATTCTCTGTTTCAAATTTCTGCATTTGTTTGATTCTTCTTATCAGTAACGCGTTTGAGCACTTAGAGGTGCACGGTTCTTTTGCAATTTCGAATGATATGTTAAAGACGGGTAGTAATTGCGAGCCTTATGCTATGCTTAGTATGTTGTCTTTTTTTTTTTTTTTTTTTCTGTTTTGACATGTTTGTTTGTTTTTGTTTTTGTTTTTGTTTTTTTGTTGCTTGATTTTGAGTCAAATCAGGATGGTTCTTCGATGAACTAGATCCTTAAGACGCGGAGTTAAATAGGTATTAATTCAGAACCAAAACCATGTATCCAGTTCCTCTATGGATATTAAATCTGTATATTTTACAAGTTATGTATATGCGGTTAATGATACATCTTTTGGGGGAAGAAAACCAAGAACTCCCTATCATGCTTCTTACTTAATGAAAGGAATTATTGCTGGTCAAACACAATGAAAGGAAGGATTAGAACAAGTGTTTTCCATTTCCTTTTTGCGTTTTTCTAATTCCATATTTTTGTTCTCTTTCTGCAGTTTGGGTTGGTGCACATATCAAGTGGGGATTTATTAAGAGCTGAAGTTTCATTTGGGTCAGAAATAGGAACTAAAGCAAAAGAGTTCATGAATTCAGGGCAGTTGGTTCCCGATGAAATTGTGACATCTGTATTTCCTGAACTTACTTGGTTAACAATGCATTTCTTCCTCTTAGGTGAAGAAAGTTAAGCTTCAGTTTTTGTGCCATATATAGATGGTGGTGGCAAGAATAGAGCGTGAAGATGCTAAAGAAAAGGGGTGGCTTCTCGATGGCTATCCACGAACTTCTTCTCAGGCCCAGATCCTAGAAGAGCTGAATATAAGACCAGATACCTACTTAGTATTGGATGTATGTACGTCATGTTCCAACTCTGCAATGCTTATGAATTCATTGATTATAGCAGCAGTTCTGGTTGCAACTTTTTATTTTTAAATTGTTTAAAACCTGAAGGTGTACTATTGCTGGTAGTTATATATCAATATCTTCTATAAATTAACAAATATCTAATTGGGTTTTTCTTTATAATTTAGTATTAACTTGTTAAACTTTAATTTAATTTAATGAATTCTCCACTTATTAGAATAGCCTTTATCTTCCACACTGAACTTTCACAGTTGCTGAATAATCGTTTTTATCAATCAAATCTGACCTCCCTCTCTCTACACATACGCGTGCACACACACTATTGATCACTGATAACTGCTTTCTGCCTTGCTTTATTTTCATTCTTATTGTTCAATTGTTATCTGCTTTGTCTATTTCCTTTTGCTGAGTAGTTTCACATATGTAAGTCTCTTGTATCTCCATTTGACAAGCTTGGCGTTCCTGCATGCTCTTTTGATAATTATTTCTTTGAAACTCCTTCTCCAAGTTTCTCATTTATAATTTTTCACGTAATATTTCTTTTAATTAACATTTTAAAAAAGACAATTGTTCAAAGGTATTACTATTTCTTTTTGGTCAGGTTCCTGATGATATTCTAATCGACAGATGTGTTGGTAGAAGGCTTGATCCCCTGACAGGGAAAATTTACCATCTAAAAAGTTTTCCTCCAGAGACATATGATATCAAGGCAAGACTGGTAACCCGAGCTGACGATACAGAGGAAAAAGTATGGTCACTTGTGATTTGTTCATATTTTCTGGTGTTTATTTAATTCTGATCTGTTGTCTTGAGCTACAATGTCTGCCTAACATGCTCTTTTTATCCCTAGGTAAAGGGACGGCTGGAAATATACAAGAAAAATGCAGAATCAATATCAACTTATTATTCAAGCATGATGAAAAAGGTTTTGTGTGCCAGAAACTCTGAGTATAGTTTTCTTTGATCTGTGTCAGATAATTATTTTTTCCTGGCTCCTTAAAACAGATTGATGGAAACCGTTCAAAAGAACTTGTTTTCAGGGAGGTAGATACCATTTTGTCCCAAGTGCAGAAAGATAAAGTTGAATCCATTCAATTAGGTATTTTATATCTTCTTTGAAGGCCACCATTATACTTTTTCTTTTCCTGCATTTGTACTTTCAGTGATCATCTCTGTGTTTACATAAGTTTTCTGGTATGGTCACTTGCAAGAAAGCATCTAGCTGGATATATGTTCACCCCTGTCAATTGATTCCACCAAATAGATACATTTGAAGTTTTCAACTTGCTGATGATAGATGAAATTCTGGGGCCAGTTCCTTTTCTGAGTTCTTTTATTTGTGCTTAGATACCAGAGAAATGAAAAAAGCAAGAAGGGATAACTGTTAAAAATTGTTAGTTATCCTCAGTGAGCATAAATATTTGTAAAGCCATCCTTTATAAACAATAGTCTCTTATATTTGCTAGTTGAGTTTCTCCAGTTACTTCAATAGTTTCTGCTAGGCAAACCTATCCTAGATTATTTTTTTTCTTTTCTTTTGTTTCCATATTTCTAGTTTTTAAATCTAGACATATTTCTACTGTCAGTGTTTTTTGATTTTGAGACTATCTTAGTTGCCTTTCTCAACTTCATCATCCAACATAATGACTCTTATTGAAAATGGTTTCTATTTAAGAAACTTGGGTGCTTGCTTTGAGCACCAAATATAATCACTTGATAGCCAGTATGATCTTTTTCTATAGAAAATATAAGCAATTAGAACACAAATACATTCTGAAACTTAAGCTTACTTTAATTCTTTCATCAACCTAATTGCATATCTTCATGATTCCAGTCAACTCACCACCTAAAACTGCAAAACTATCAAATCAGGCACCTGCAAGTCAGGTATATTGATATACACTTCGTTGCGTCAGTATAGCTATTAGCCTATTGACTGAAATCAAATTCTAGATAGGAAAAATATTCATTTCCTTTTCCTTTTTTTGAAGGACAAATGGAGAGGAATTCCGACAAGGTTGAACAATGTTCCTCATTCTAGAGAGATCAGGACATATTTCTATGATGATGTGCTGCAAGCAACACAAAAAGCTATAGATAATGGGAGAAGACGATTAAAGGTCTTAATTCAGTATATACCTCATTTAGCTAATCTCCGTAAAATCTAAATAATGTCTGTCAATGCCAAACAACTGCTGTAAATTCTCTTAAACATTTAAGTCCATTGTGATGACTTCATTAAGTATGTTGGCTAAATTTTCAAGGGGATTGATGTCTTGAAATTTTTGTTTTAGGTCCAACAAGTTGAATTTCATAAAAAAACTTTCTTCAAACTGAGCAACTAGTTCTAAAATGAGTCTCAAGAATATAACTTTCTCCAATAGTGAGGAAGAGTTTGTGGTGTTTATCCATTGTACATTTTTTGCTAAACTTCCATTTTTTCTTTTAACTTTTTGGGAAGTCCATAATTTCAGCTCATGCTTAGTCTAGTTCTTTTACTACTTTCCTGTTTCTTTAAAGAAGGCAAAATTTTGTAACTAAATGAAAAGAAAGCAAGCAGCCTGACAATAGTTCCAAAACTCTTACAGTTTTTTTTTTGTTGTTGAGAAGTAGAACAATTAGTAAATATAGAATCTCCAAATGGTTATAGGCATTGGATGTGTGAGAAGTGTTTGTAAAGCATATGCACAGGATCTCAATTCTTTCTTGCTATTTCTCCATAAGAAGATGAACTTGACTTAGAACAAAAAGTTGTACAGTTTCAATCATAATCTAAAAAGCTAGGCGTCAAAAACCTGAATGAGTTTCCTTGAAATTTGTTTTTTGATTGACAGGTTGAGATTAATATCCCAAAGCTAGACCCTAAAATGGTTAGGAATTTTGCTTGATATTTCCATTTGTTTTACCATCTCCTTGAACATGTCTTTACTTGTCAAACTTTTTTCATGCGCAGGATGTTTATCGAATAGGAATATTATTGGAACTTGTTCAGATCCTTTTACTTTCATTTGCTGATGATGGGAAACGTGTCAAGGTATGGTTTATGTATTGTTCAGGTTAAGGGAAAAAATAAAGCTCCCAACATTTAAATAATTATATATGTCAAGTTTTCTGAATGCTAGTATAGGTTTGTGTTCAAGGATCAATGGGCGAAGGTGCACTTGCTGGAATGCCACTACAACTGGCTGGTGGTCGGAAGATATTGGAATTGATGGATTAGGGTGATGATGATGCTATGGGAACCTTTATCAAAATTGGTTCAATTGGTAAGTAATTATATTTGAAAGATCATTGTCCAACATTATCTTTTGAAACATCTTTTTTTTTATACATGGTATTGAGCCTACTTAATTGTCAATTTTACTGAGGTCAAATGTATTTTACCACCATAGATTTTTTCTTTTTAATGTGTGTGTGTGTATGTGTGTTTGTGTATTTTGTTACAACTCATCATCCAGAGATAGTCAAAGTAGCCAGCTCAAAACCAATTGCAAGTAAGCGAAACAATTGAGATTGGGCCAGTCACATGAACCACAATAGTGAGAGTAATATTAAACAACTGGCCACCAATGACATTGGGCTATAATACCCTATTAAAGCATTCAATCAAAAAATAATTTACAATAAATGGGAAGGCCCAACCACAATATAAAGAACTGCCAAACCCTTAATTTAAATACGTGGATTATACCACTTAAGAGAGACCATGATTCAGGCCTTTATTTGTGTTCATATAAACTTACCATTCTAATCACTAGCCGAATTGTTGGATTTTCATTATAATACATCCTTTAATAAACAATGAACCATTGATCAATATCAGTTATCCTATTCTTTAATTCATCAATTAGCGACAACAAAAATCTATGGATTTCACAACCTTTTTCATTGTTCTGTCAAAATCATGACTTATTTCAACTGAGCCAAAAGGTAAACAATTCACTGTGAGTGTACACTCTGGAAGTTTTGTTTGGAATAATATAGAAATTGAGGTGATTCCTTTGGCAAGTTAGATAAGCACTTGAACTTATTTGATTTCATTTCACCAATAGGTGCCAAAGAAGTCAATGAATGGGATGACATGTTTGTGTTGGTGGCTCCTCAGAATGTTGTTGGAAATTGTATTATCGATGTAAGGAGCTTGAAAGCAATCATTTGAGGCCTTACTCTGTTTTAGCTTCTTACCGGTTTTAATTTACAGGATCTTAAAGCAATGACTGATGCAGCTGGTGACCGGCCAGTCATTCTTATCATCCCAAGACTAAAGGTTGGAAAATTATGCACTTTATGATGAGTTCAGTTCTTTGCAATTTTCACTATTGGAATAATCTATGTACTCATTTTCTTTTTCCATCCACTTGTCTTTGTGCTGTTCCTCATATTCACAAAATCCAAGATAGCAATCACTGTCCAAAAACTGTCCTGGTCAACTTAAACAGCTCCTTACTATGGCCATTTAGAGTTTTATTTAAACTACCAAATGGAGTTGATATGCTTTTATACTTGTTTTAGATTAGCTGTTTTGTGCATATGCTTTGCTACAATCTTGTCAACTACCATGTTAAAAAATTTGAAACTGTTGCTATTTATGTGACTGGCTGACACAGTGTTCCATATTGTTTTAACATTCCTCTGGATCCAGAATTTACCGGGCTCAAGTGGCATCATGCAAGTATGTATGGATCCAACTATGTATACATTTTTGCATCCACTTGTCTTCAACTGGTAATTATTATTGACAAAGTTATGTAGAAGTGAAAAATCTCTTTTAGTGTAGGAGACATTTAGTTGTGGAAGGCTCATTTTGAATTAACACTGCTGATTTTATTGTTTTTAAAATGGAAATTGAAACAACATAAAAGCAAAGGCAAAACATTCTCACTATAGTTTACAGTGAAATCAGTTGTGTGAAAAGGTAGATGCTTATTTTTGTTTGTGAAGAAAGATTACAATTGAAATCATACGTCTAAATCAACTATTTTAGTTTAATCTCCAGACAATGGGCCGTGGCAAGAGATTGGAGTATGCTACTTCATTTAAGAACTACTAATTCTTTAGGCTTCTATATTATGCTAGAACGTAGTATCCAATCATGGGAGCTCTGAGGTAAGCAGAGGGAAAGTTATTGTGCTAGCTAGAAACATGGGCTATCCATTTAAGTTTGGGAATGATACTTGAGCGTCTTCTTTTTTGCTTGATTCATGAGACTATTTTCCTGCTTGTAGAAGTCTGGTTTTCTTTTTATATAGTCTACTTCCTCCTACTGACATGGTTTGCCAATTCAGCTTTAATTTATTCATCTGCGCTTTTGTTTCTATCATTGGCTATTATTTCTCCAATTTAGCGAGTTCATGTTTTCAGAATGTCTTATCCGCACGATTACGAATTGTACAAGATAGTTGATGAACCATTTGGGAAAGAAAAAGTATGTCCTGCTGACTACATTTACACAGAGACCAACTATCGATGAAATAAATGATGCTTTCACAGGAAAACCACGGTAAACTTTGACCACACAATACCTGTGAAGTATTCCCTAAATTTTGTACCATTCTGAAGGAATGACTTACCTTGTGACTGTTATTGGCAGGAACAAAGAGAAGAAAGCTTCAGGAATTTGGTAAGTAAACGAAACATCAATATTATTTGTAGTCGGTCCAGCCAACTTAAACCCTTCACTAAACAGATATTTTCAACAAGGCCAAATATTGTAGCTTCTGGTGATCCTTTTGCATGCCTACTCTCAGCTTCTGTGAATAGAGAGCTTTATTTTTTATTTTTTTATTTTTAATTTTTTTTCCCTGTTATTCATCCTTTAGGTTTTGAATTGAGAAGCTATTTTGGAAGTTTTGTCAAAGATACATATCTTGTTGCTACGGGTTGGTGGATGTTCCTGTTGTTGATAGTTGTTGATAGTTGTTGATAGTTGCTGAATCTAACTTCTCTTCTGTTGTAGGGGATTTTGGAGTGGCGTATTTTGAAAGATTAATGAGGAAGAGACAATAACGATTTCTCTTGGTGGTCTTCCAATGCCAGAGGGTTTATTCGAGTAAAGCATAAACCACGTAATGTTTACCTTCCACGTCTCTCTCTCATTAATGTTGGGATTGGTTTCGTCTTAAGAGAACTTCATATACATGTATATACGTGTTTGTGTGTGTGTGTGTGTGTGTGTGTGTGTTTGCAAGTATGGCAATTTTGTGACACTAATGGCATCTATATAAAGTAATGCTTCCAACAATAACATCTCAACTTGTTCCTTTCTTTTTTTTTTTTATAAAAAGAAAATTTACTAGTAACAACATCTTCAGATATTAAAACAGCAAACAAAGCCCACTTACAAATTGCAATACACAGCGGAAGTGCCTCGTCTTCATATATTTAGTTGGGTGATTGCCTATTAAACCCTGATGGATGTTCACCATATGATGGAACATTAACGGTGTTAACAGTCCTGAGGTGCAAAAATTAGATAGATAAAACCGTTTTTATGAATTTTAGATTTAGCCATTAATTGGGAGATTTTGTAGAATAAGATCTCTTTTATTGGTCCTATTGTTAAGCAAATCAATCACAATTTCTCAATTTTGATGCTAAACTTTTAACATTGTAACTCACATTGACCAATGCAGAGACTCACTAATTTATATATTAACTTGACATTGTTAGATACTAGAAAATCACTCACATACACTAGACCAGTAGTAGTAAGTACCTCACATACACTAGAACAGTAGTAGTGAGCACCTCAACAGCAATTCTGCACACCAACAAGCAAGGGTGATTGTTATGTTCTTTAGTAGCCATGTTAACTTTTCTCTTTAACACTCTGTCATGCCAATATTGCTCGCTTTACTTATGCTATGTTGAAATTATGTTTTTGTTCAATGGTGGATCTAGAATTTTTATAAAGGAGAGTCTGTATACATATAACTATTAATTTTGACATTAAATAATGATAAGAAAATATTTTTAGAAGAAAATTTAAAAAATACTATAATTTTAAAGTCTTTTTTTTCTCTCATTCATCGAACAACTAGAAAAATATATAAACTATGAAGAAGATGAATGAGATGTTCATCTTATAAAAAATGTAAAAGACAAAATCTCATTGTAGCCCTTACCCTTATATACATCTTTCACTTAGCTTATTAGCTGCATCTTGTGCCCGATTAGTTTTATAAATTTTCCTACATTTGAATTAGAAAAATATGGCAAAAAAAAAGTTCAAGGCATAAATAGGAAAATGTATAAAAGTTAAAGGACCAAGATAAGATTTTTTCCATTATTTTAGTTGTTAACATAGAGAAGAGACTGATCCAATTTCTAACTTTCTTAGGCAGGAGGGGGCATATTAATTTTTTTTGAATAGATATTATTAAATTTATAGAGGTTCATTAAAAAATTTAAAGGATTTCAATTATTTAATTATATATCTTTTATCAACATTTTTCTAGAAAAAAAAAAAGATCCATGGACCCCATATTATCTATGTCCATTCACCACTGTTTGTGTTGATATTTGAACCAAAGCAAGTTAGTCAATCAAATAATGAATAAATAACTCTAGTTCAGTTAAAATTTGTTCGTAACACATTTAGATTGTTATCAAATCAAGCCCAAATAAAAACTAAAGTTCAATTCACAATTTAAGCCAAGCTTTGATTTACCTAATATTCAGCTTGTTCATAGCTTATTCATCTAATTTAAATAAACAGCTCGAACTCATCCTTGATCAATCTAAAGCTCAATCATGATTCTTTCATATTCTTTTGACTTAAAACTTAAACAAGATATCAAGTACTATACACTTTTTAAGCTGAACATGATTTACATACTATTTGGCTCAACTCAGCTAGTCTTCAACCTTAAATTTAAATGAAACGATCTTTAATGCCTTATACAAAAGATCTTGAGATACGAAATTTTATTTATTCAGATAAATTCATTTAAGAATGATCTCCATTTTGGTTGACTTGTAGAGCAAAAAAGTTGTCTGCATGTGGAAAAACAAAAGGGAATAAAAACTTTGACCTACACCAGTATCTTGGTTTTTCTAGTTCAATGCCATCTCCATTGAGCAAAACCATTGTAGGCTATCATATTACGGCTAGGAAAAGAAAATTAATAACAATCATTACTCACTGAGTACAAAATAAAGAACAAAATAAAATTTAAACCGCTCAAACTTTGCGGTCCATAATTGTCACAGATGCAAGTGTAAGTAGAGTATGATCAAATAGACTGTGAATATTTGTGACTATCACAGACCATCACTTCTTTATCATAAAAACATACTCTCATCATTTTGAAACCTTTTATGCTTAAAATTTTTTAACAAAACTATGAGTTTTATACTTTTCTAAATATAATTTTTTTTAAAAAAAATTTAGCAAATATTAAAATAAATAAATTTAAGTTCAATTTAAGTAAAAAAAGCTGAAATTATGCAAAGAATTTGGAACAGATGAAGTAGTATTTTTGGCATATATTCTAATCAGTTTACTCTATTGTACATATCTCTTTTTATATTTATACATATCAAATTCATCAGTTCTGCATATCTTTAATGGAGTAGTATCATGTGAGTGAGGCAGTTTATCTCTTATTTATGACCCTTAAGCAAAGCCCTTGCCCCTTCTTCCAACAAAGTTGAAACATGTCTTTTCTATTTCATTTTAAAGGTAGTCTGGCCACTTCATCGATTCCAGCTTTGATCTGTCACAACAAACTTGGCATTCCATCTTGAAAATGGATATCCGCTTTGAGAGATGTTTTGGCATCTGAAGATGTCAGATTTCAAAGGCAATGTCCGGGTGTATAGGCTCTATATCGTATCTACGATCTACTCTTGCTGGAGTAAATAGATCTAGAGCCATAGCAAATATTTGCGATCCCATAGTTCCTTATAGCTTAGTTATTGATGTACTTGCCTTCTATTCTAGGAAGGACTTAAAACTTAATCAAACTACTTTAATGTACCAGTCCGAGAGTCCACAAAAGGTATTTACTGAAACAGTTTACCTGCATAGCATTATGTACAAGATAATACCAGGAATGTTACTTCAAGAAGGGCATGCACATCCTGCCTGGAGTGAAAACCCCAAAGAAGCTAAATCAAATAAAATCTTCAGGCTAAACAAAATACATCCTAGAATAGCTAGCTCAAGCACGCAGCTGCCTTCGTACCTAGCTGGATCATATATAGTGTGTCAAGAGTTATTTGGAGTATTCCATAAATGCCCCCAAACAGGCCCATTAAAACATAAAAACAACAAAGTCTCAAATGGAGATAACGTGCACATTAGCAGACACCTTTTTGCAAGCATTCACCAAACTAGAAGCCACTAAGGTCATGGAAGTTGGGCATATGATTTTCATGCTTTCCAGAGATTCTCCATGCTTTGCCAAGTACTTGATTAGTTTTGTCGCATTGTCCTCCTCTCTCCGAATCTCCATAATAGCCATTTTCAGTTGATGGACAAATTCCAGCTCTTGAGCCTCCCAAATACTCCATCTTAAACCCAAATACTTTCACCGGAGCAACTGTCTCCACCTTAAAATAAAAATTAGAAAAAATAAATAAATAAAAAACAAACAGGGGAAGCCACAGGCATAAGAGAATAGGGTGAAAAAAGGAGAGAAGAAAATAGAAGTTGTTAGCTAAGCGAAACTTGTCAGTCTAGAGAGATGGAAAAAAGGTCAAAAAAAGAAAAGCACATAAACCTTAGATGATGTCACATGTATATTCTTCAATGCAGGCATTGTCCTCAGACATGATGTAATCGCAAGCACTTCATCATCAGTTAAGTTGAAATCCCCTATATGAAGGGTCTCCATTCCTAATAAAACTGGGTTGCAGCATGCTTCCAAATGCCGAGCTAAAATCTGCAACAAATTGGGAGCGAAAACTTTGAATAAAAAAAAAGATTAAAGGTACCAAAAACAATAACAGAGATATACATTTAAAGTCAAGTAAACAGTTTAAACTGTTATAATGCCAAGTTCTTCAAAATAAAAGTTCACAAGAATATCCTCAATTCATCACGTTAGAACATGAGATCCTTAATTGAATCATATAAATTCAAGCCCTTGACTACAATCTGATTTGAATGGGTAAGAGTCTCCAACTTAATTAAATAAAATTCTAAAATCTATTAATTGACTTTGCATACACTGTACAAGACTGTTTTTGTATTTTAGCCTACAAGAAAAGCACATGCACGCGCACACAATAACTCCTGTTGGGACTAGACTTTGCTAGACCATAACTGTGTTCGATGAACCAGAGATGCATACAAGGAACAGAAAATGCATCAAAAACTGTTCTTGAAAAATGTTAACAGAAAGATGAACTCGCAAGAGAAAGAATGGTAGTTTACTTTGTATTCACGTGCTTACAGGGCTATGCAATAGATGATCCAAACTAACAGTATGCAGTAAAAGTACAAGCTGCCTAAAAATAAAATATTTTTCCCGCCTTATGTGGTTTTAGAAGTGATTGACTACTATGAGGTGCAAGAAAATTACAACTAAAAGAAATGTTGGATGTGGTCACCTCAAATGTCTTGGCATCAATGCGTAAAGATGCTGACCCCCCTAATACAGCCCTAAAAATCTATTCCACATAGTATTTGGAGAACTCATCAAACATACTACCAAAGGGCAGCTTGACATGAATAACAACACTCTTTATATTGGCCCAACACAGATAAGTGGATAAGGCTCTCACAGGAAGTCCACTCCATTCAAATTGCTGCAGTTTAGGGACATCCAAGAAAAGCCAAGAGCGATCGACAGAAAAAGGATACCAAGTTATAGACACGCTTCTAAGTTCTGATGTTGACATAAAGATATAGCAGAGGTCACTGGGTTTCTCATTGATAATTTTCACATGCTAGTAAAATCTATGCCTCTCATCCCACTAAACTCACTTAAGTGTAATGACTTGAGTTTTGGGAAGAAAGAGGAGATTAGCCTGTTAAAAGGCTTGCTAGAAAGTTTGACAGATTGTAAGCTGAGCTTTTCAACATGTGAGAAAGAAGTCCAGGCAGTAGGAATGTCAAGTATGAAATTATTCATGCTCACTATAAGATTCCTCAGACCCAAGGAAGCGAATAAGTAGTAGCTGGGAAGTTTACACCACCCCGAAATAATTTTGACCTGCAAGCGCTTAAGGCCCCGATTGATGATGCTTTTTTTCAAGCATTTTGCTACAAGGGATCCTTCATTGTTATAATGGTTACCTCTTTTATGTTTTCTACCACAAATAAGACACTCCTCAAGAAACGACCACAGGATACAAAGTTGCTTAATGGTTGAGCCAGGGAGACGTTGATCAACAAAGTACTTTTGCACAAAACTATTGAAGCAAGATCGAGAGCTTAAATCAAGTGCATGGTTCCTGTTATCAACTGACAGATAAGAAGGAGAAATACTTAAATGGTGGCATCTTTTTAAGATGACCATCAACCGACCAAGGTCATCTATGTTATTGAAACTAAGAATGTGGTAAATGACATTATCGGGAAAACTGTTGAACCTGCCAGGGGCGGAGCCAGGATTTTAAGTTCGAAGGGGCCGGACTTCATTTTAACAATACTAAAAAATTAAGGGGGGCCATAGTAAAAATAATGGGGTATTTTAGCTTTATTTTTACATATATACATAGATAATATATATAATTTTAAAAAAAATTAGGGGGGGCGGGCACCCCCCAGCCCCCCTACTGTCTCCGCCACTGGAACCTGCCACCAAGTGCAACAAAATCAGTAGGCATAATTTCAATCACCGCATAAGATTCTTCGCAGATCTCCTTGGGCAGCATCACCCCAAGAATTTCCATCTCATGGCCAACAGAAGGCATTCGGTTAAGAAACCCAGAATCTCAAATCATAGCAGAACAATCAGCAGAAACCTGATATAAGAAGATAAATAACCGAAGCTAGCCTGCCAATACTAAAGATATCACTAATCATTCAGTCTTAACTTTAGCGTTCCATTCCTTCACAAAAAGGTAATGGGTGAAAGATGTTCAAATAAACAAATGGACTAAAGTGCATAGAGTAGCTTTCGGGGTGTGATAATAAATCCATTCATGAACTTCCATTACATTGCCATCAGAAGCCATTTGGTTTACAAACCAAAATTAACAGAATCTGAAATCATAGCACAACAGTCGCCAGAACCAGAGAGCTCAAATAAACAAGTGATGAATTGGTATTTTGCAGTGAGAAACTCTTCATTAGACTGAGTTTTAAATGACCCAGACTGCATATTAAAACACTTTTATGGCCTTCAATTGGCATTTCTATAAAATAAAGTGAACAAGGTTAACCAATACAATCTTGAGTTAACCAAGCAACAACACAACCCAATATGAATGAAACAACTAGGAGCAAAGCCTACTAAATAGAAACCCAAAACAAAAACATGAACAACAAAACCAGCCTACACTTTTGATCAAACTAAGAATAGTTCCCTACGAAGCAAACTCAACAAAGGAGATACCACTTGCTAAGTGATTGTCTTCGACATATCTAATGATCATAACACATCCCTGAGCTTCCAATGGCTTGAAGAATCAACAAATGAAGCAGAAAGCACATAATCATAGATTGCTTTATTAACATGAAATCCGAACAACAATTTGCAGCCTTCTTGTCTAGACTACAGACTAGCTATCAGTAAGACCAGTTACTCAAAAGCAAGCCAGAAAATAACCAGCTTAAGAAACAGTTATATACCAGAAGATTTTCAGGGATCAATAATTTGTTTGGCAGAACTAAAAATTCATAAACAGATATTTTCCCAAAAAGCAAGAGAAAATAGGTGCTTTAAAACAAACCACTTGCCCAACGATGCCTCAAGCACTCTAAAAAAATATCACTTCAACATTTTAGAGAACAGCAAATCAATGCTCAAACAAAGATTTCATTCAGTCCACGGATGAGTCACGAGCCCAAGCACTTAACTCAGTATAAAGATCGGGATATCAAAGTGCAACTCCATATACGACTGCAGGATCATAATAGTACAAAAAGTGCTTCCATTTCTTTTCTGTTTTTGTGTGTGTGTGTGTGTGTGTGTGTTTTGAGCAGGAAAGAAAAATGCTTTCTCAAGGAAAAAAGAAGAAATTAAAACATTACAATTCAAAGGAAGAATTGAATAGAAAGAAAATACAAAACAACCCCAAAAGTGCCCGAAGATTAAAACATTGTGAAAAATGAAAAATACCAGTAACACGGAATCGAACCACAAAAGCCAGGCCCTCCCAGAATACCAAAACCGAATCCACCTACGCACGCTAGTATGTTCCAGAGCACTCCACCACGGAATTTAAAATAGCCCATCAAAACATGCCTGACCATCGACCAATTTTAACACCACAGGAGACAACCTGAAGCAGGACTCACAACTCAATCAAGACAAGCACTCTGCCTCAATCGATTCCAGTTCTAATTATCGGAACCCAACAGAGCATAAATCGGTTTAGCCATATCTCCTAATCGGTTTATACCAACTGACGAACGACAAGTTGCAAATCAAAAGGCATGAACAAAATCAAGACAAGCACTCTGCCTCAATCGATTCTATTTCTAATTATCGGAACCCACCAGAACAAAAATCAATTCAACCATATCTGCTCATCGATTTATACCAACTGACGAACGACAAATTACAAAGTGAGAAGGCTTGAACGGAAGCAGACTACGAGCAAGATGCAAACCTGAATTCAGCAATTGGGTCAGAGATCTTCAAGAAAATCTTCCCTTAATCTGGTAAGATCGAGACAAAAAGCTCCGTCGAGCGTCTAGATGAGTGGTATGCAGACGGACAGAAATCTGATGAGTGTCGCAAGTGATTTGTGATTTTAACGGGGAAATGGGAAAAAAAAAAAAGCTATTAATTTCATGATTTGCCCTAAAAACCTATTTCGCACAGTTGCCCTCAAATTGCTAAACGTAGCAAATTTAGGGCTAAAATTAAGAAACATTGTAAAATGAGGACTCTGTCTTTTAATCTCTGTCAGGGTTTGAATGAAGTCCGACGTGGCAGCTGGGAAGTCAAACATGGTTGCTTGCTTGGTAGAGGTGGAAGTCAAACCAGTGGCGAGATAGATTTTTGGAGAGGCAGGAATAGGAAATCAGCGATATTTATGGTGGATTTGGGGAGGGGAATGGGAAATGTAGTTGGCAATCTCATAAGGCAAAGGTCGTAGTTGGGTTTCAATGAAGAAATACGTAATTCGGTTGTGCAAATGTGGCACAAAGGCCAAAGTAATTACGGCATGGAAACCGAATAATCCTGAAAGGAGATTCTGTCAATGCTACCGATTTAGGGTAACCACTGTTTTGGTATTTTATGTGTTAGTCACTGTAGGGGAGTTGTAGAATTTGGAAGCTAATAATATTGTTATTAATAATATTGTTGGCAGGGAAAAGATAGGTGTTAGTTTTAGAGTTGGTATGATGATGAATTTCCAGAACAGGGGAAGAGAGTGATGAATGGGTTGTCGAAAAAAGTTCGCAGGTTGGAGATGGAAGAGAAGAAATTGAGATGGTTGCTGGTTGTGTCTTTATGCTATGTGTACAATGTTGGGTGCTGTTCTAGTAATGGTGCTCTTAGTTTGAATAGAATGTGGTTGTGCTAGTATGTATATGTAGTGTGTGTTGAAATGGAAGTATTAGTGGAAATAGGATGCACCAATATTTTGAATCAAGAAGTTGTGTATGGATGTTGGTAATTGAATGAGAATGGTTCCTGTTTGATGTCAAAAAGTTGAATGCCATAAACATGTGAATGGATGAGTTCAATTGTGGTTATCAAATTAATTGCAATATTGTACAATTCAAAATACTGTCACAAGGCATACAATACCATTAAGGTTAAGGGATTGGCCTGGATTTACAAAATCCCATAACACAAAATCTGAAAGTCATACAATACCTTAAAGGTTAAGCCTAGAAGACTATGTTAAAATCCCACAATTGTCCAAACCCATAACACAAATCCCACAGCAAAATAACCACAGCAGAGATCCACAAAAACACATTGTTCTAAGTTCCATCATGTATGCCAACAGAGATCCTTTTTTGTTCTGGGTTCTGCCTTTGCCCCTTTGTGGTTGGCTAAGAGGTCTTGTTGGAACCTCACAGTATGTGTGGGTCTGGGGCACTGGTTGGCTGGCAGCCTGGGTTGATGCTCGAGTTTTACCATAACTCCGGACCTACAAGGGAGATAGCATCACTTGTATCAATCTAAAGTTATCACACATGATATTGTCAAATCAAAAACACCTTGCAGGATTCAATTTCTATTTTTTCCTTGGATTAGCTGATGTTGTTTCATTGTCAACTACACTTGGAACTTGTTTCAATGAATTACTCAGTAGGTTCAAGTTGTTGAAACTAAAGGTTTTAAGTAATTGGTGAAATTACCTTAATACCAGATGTAGTCCTCCCAATTTTCTTAGCATGGGACCAGAGTTATGATCTGTTACTCCACATATGGAGCAATGGTTGACGTCACCTGTCTTCGGCCATCTATTCTTGTTCCATGCCTCTTCCAATTCATCCAAGATACTAGCGCGAACCAATGTTGTGTTTTTTTTTTGCACATTTAGACACTTTTTCACCCCAACAAATGAAGATTAATTTTTTGAGATATTATCAAACAACCAAAATGGAGATCATTCCAAAATGAATTTATCTTAGTAAGTAAAATTCTAGATCAAGTACAAGAATTTTCATTTAAGGTATTAAAGATCCTTTCATTTAAATTTAATATTGAAGACGGGCTGAACTGAGTCGATAGCATGTATATCATGTTCAGTTTAAAACTTGTATTGAGTTTGCCATTTTGGTCAAGTTTATATTAAAAATAATATAAATGAATCACGATCAAGCTTTAGATCAATCAAGCTCGAGTTTGAACTCGAACTATTTGTTTAGATTAAATGAATAAGCTAAGATTAGGCTAAATGCTAGACAAACTAGGCTTGGTTTAAGTTATGAACTGGGCTTGGTTTGGCAACAATCAACAAACTTTAATCCAAGCTCGATTTATTATTTCATTTTTCACTGACTTGCTTTGGTTCAAATTTCAACATAGCATGATTGGTCCTAATTCCTTAGTTAAGGTGGCAAAAGGACATTAGATCCCTGGCCAAAGTCAGGGACTTGCTTTGGTTAAGGTCCTAATTCCTTAGTTAAGGTGGCAAAAGGACATTAGATCCCTGGCCAAAGTCAGGGATCGAATCTTCTCTCCCATTCCAATATTCTCATAATGCCTTGATACTGGGTTCAGTTATCTCATGATGTCGAACAAGTTGGCATTCTCCTACTATGTATGTAGTTCCTTGAACCATATACCTTGTACTACTGATTGTGTGTAAAAAAAAACATAGCATAATTAATCTGATGATGATGCCTCAGTGACCTCCTCGATTTATCAATTTGTTGATTTTCTCAAGTGAAGCAAAACAAGCGGTATTGGCACGACAGTGTTTAAAGGGCAACGTTTCAACATGGTTATTAAAGAAGTTAATAATTATTATTGGTGCAGGCAGCTTAAGTGGGTTGGCAAGGCAATTGACATGGCATGTGCCTCTTCGTCATCAGGTGTGGCTCCGGTTTCGGACCATTTCCTATTCATATTAGAGGCTCAATCTTTGTCATCCTAAGAAAAATCAAAGTTTAATACAAAGTTGCATTAAAAATACAATATTGCCGAGTGCATATGGCGGGTGTAAGTTACGCCGTGTAAGATTCACCTTACCCGTCTTCTGACCTTGCTTTTATGTAGGTATGAGAAAATGAAAAACCTGAGTTATAATAATTGTTGCTTGTGACCTTATGGGTTTTTGTTACAACTATTACATTATATAAATGTCTTAATTAATCAGAATGGAAAGAAGTAAACGTCATTATTGTTGCACACTTGTAATACCTGCAAGCACGCGCACACACACACACGCACACGTATATACACATATATGTAGTTCTCTAGAGAGGAAGCCAATCCCAACATTAATGGGACCAAAAAAGATATTTAAGGAAAAATTTTCTTGGTTTGTGCTTTGCTTGAATCATTTGGAATTCGAAGAGCACCAAGAGCCATCGTTATTGTCTCTTCCTCATTTATTTTTCAAAGTACACTACTCAAAAATACCCTGCAACAAAAGAAACATTAGCGCGAGCAGATATCAACAACAAAAATGTCCACCAACCCATAGGACAAGATGTGTATCTATGACCAAACTTCCAAAATATCCTTCTCAATTCAATTCAAAAACCAAAGTACAAATAAGGGGAAAGAATAATTTAAAAACAAAAAACAAAAAATAAAAAAAACTATCTATTCATAGAAGCTAAAAGTAAGCACACAAAAGGCCTTACTGAAAAAATTTGTTTACTAAAGGGTTTCAGTTCAAAAAGCAAACTATTTAGAAAGAAACCAATCTTCTACATGTAGGATTATAGTTTCATTGATCAAGCATTAAAGAAGACGCTCAAGTATCATTCCCAAATTTAAATGGATAGTCCATGTTTCTAGCTAGATTTCCCTCTACTTACCTTAGACCTCCCATGATTAGATACTGTGTTCCAGCATAACACAGAAGCCAAAAAAGGTAGGAGTTCTCAAACGAAACAACATACTCCAATCTCTTGCCATGACCCATCATCTAGAGATAAAACAAAAACAATTGATTCGGATGCATGATTTTAGTTGCAATCTTTCTTCACAAACAAAACTAAACATCTACCCTTTCACACAACTGACTTCACCGTAAACTATGGTGAGAATGTTAGGACCCTTACCTCAGCATTCGACCCAGGGCTAAAATGCAAGATAAATGCATTAAGGCCAAAGGGACCTAAGTGAATAAGTGGGTAATATCATGAGTAGGCCTACCCGAGGCTTATCGGGTTTGTTTTGTTCGTGCAAAATGGCTTGAGTTGGTGATATTGGAAAACAAAGTTTGAGGGCCGAAATGTACTTATAATCGGGTAGTAATAAGGATGCAAGTGTTCATGTAGGGACTCAAATGCACCATGCAAAAAAGAGTAAAACCAATAAGGGCAATTGGGCTAATTTCATGCACATGTGGTACTTAGCCGAATTTTGCATGGCTCCACTACTCGGCCAATTGTCTAAACAAGTCAAAGGATCCATTTAAGGTCAATCCATGTGTTCTTGGTGAAGGAGAGTCGGGTTCTTGGCCAGCCATTGCAAATTCTTGTTGTTTTTTAGCTTGGATTAAAGAATCAAGCTCATAGTTGGTGATTTCAGCCATAGGCGACCAAGTAAGCTTGAACTTAAAGCTTGATTTTGATGATTTGTGCTTAGCCGAAAGCTTAAAGTAAGAAATTAGTAAGAATTCACTATTTTCTACTTGATTTTGGTACTGTTCCATGTTCAAGTAGGTATTTGGCTTCTAAGTGATAGTAGATTGAGCTAAATGAGCTTAGAATGCTGTAGGGGCTTATGTTCTACCTCAGGTATATGTGTTATGGTTGCTAGCTAGCTACTAAAGGCAAGTACTAAAGTTCATCATAGGTAGGCCAGCCTATGGTTGGACTTGGAGCTCTAGTGGAATGAGAATTGATAGAGATGAAACTTGGAATGGAATTATGTGTACTTACTAGTTTGGCTTTCGGCCGAGAATGAGCAATGTGTGGGGTGTGTGAGTTGTGTGCTTTGGTGCCTTGTTTGTGCTTGCTAACCTTCACTGGTTGTAGTTGTCATATATAAATGTATGTTGTATACATTTGTGCTTTGTGTTTTCATGTCTTTGTTGCAGGGTAAGCTTGAAAATAGAGCTGTATGAATTCCTTACTGAGTTGTATAACTCATGTCCCGTATATGTATGTTTTTCAGGAAAGGGTTTTGAGCTTGACTAGCTCGTGTGCTAAGCTTATAATCAGTTGTACTAACATACGTACTAGAACCGAGAGAGTTGCTCAATAAGTGCATAGTATAAGGCTTGTATAATCACGTAACTCATATGTTTGAGTTTTTGCAGGCTTGTATGTAGATTGTGGGATAAGTCTAGAAACATGGATGTGTGCTCATGGGCTTTAGTATTATGGCTTGCTCTTTTGATCATGGGTCTAGTTGTGGGACTGTTTTTACAAACTATGATCATGTACCATATGTTTAAAGTAGCTTTTGGGTACTTCTAAGTACGTGGGCATGTAATGCATAACTAAGTGGTGTTTTGGAGTTTAAGTGCCCTTGGTAGTGTTCTAAGGATATAAGCACTAGTACGATGTGTATTTTGTATATGTAGCCTCAAATGGCTTATGAGACTTATGTATGTGTTATGAATGAAAGGATAAGCTTGTGATGTAAAAGTTATGTGTAAAGGATAAGCTTGTGATGTACAAGTTATGTGTACTCTTGGATATAAGCCATATTGTGTTTAATCTCTTTTGGAATTGTATTATTGTGCATAAGACATGAAAAACTTATGATTTCAAACTCTGAATGATGTGGGCTTGTTGGTTGCCATGTATTAAAATGCCACACTTGACGAGCACACATAAACACTTCAATAAGAATAAATTAAAACCTTGCCTTATGATGCAAGTAATGGTCTTATGCAAAAATTGGTGAGATTCCTAGGGCGCCTCCTAGTACCTTAGCCTTATGAGTAAAGCATGTATGCATGCTTATTAAAGTTGGTCGAGTGTTAATCCTAACTGTAATTCATTAGGGGTGCACCTAAGAAACATAAGTTGTGTGTGTTTTTGGGTAGTACTATGGGTTAGCCCTTTATGTGCACTGGCTAGGGCCTGTGTAGGGCATGACAGCTTTGTTGGTATTAGAGCTTGTGGTTAAGTTATAAGGGTTTGTCTAGACTTGTTCCCACTTAGGTTTATATAGATTTGTACTTAGTGAGCACATTTGTATATATGTAAACTATGGTGTAGGGTGAGAACCCAAGGCAAGAATAGAGAAATCCTTGAACAAGATGAAAGTAGAACAACCCATCCTAGAGATGGACAACCTACAACTGAACCTAAAGGACAACAGGAGATATTATAGCCTAATTTGGCCGAGGTGCCTAATGCTAGGGTAAATGCACCTGGACCTAGCAAGGGTAGACAAGAAAAGATGGGACAAATGATGGAAACAATGCAGGCCACCATAGCTCAATTAGTGGTGGGTATGCAAGCCTTGACTAAAGGCCAAGCTCAGGTACATGAAAGCCCAGAGCAAACTAGGGCAGAAGCGAACAGAGAAGGTGAAGGTAGGAAGGGAAAAATGCCTGGTAAAGAACCAGTGAATTTTGACCAAGCAAGCAAGAATGGATGACACAGAGATGCAAAGGAAGGTGATGAAGAGAGGAGACATCCAAGGACCAGGAAAGTGAGATCAGAAATAAGGCAAGACACTAAAGCTGAAGTAGAGGAGAGTCCAAAGGTGGAAGAACTGGACACTTACATGGCTCTAAGGAGGACTGAGTCTCCTACAGAAGTTATAGCCAAATGAGGGTCACCAAGAGGTGGAACCTGAAATACAAAAACAAGTGAAGGAAAGCAAAGAATAGGTGGACTTAGGGAGGGCTAGTTGGAAGGATTCCTGGCATTGAAACCTCCTGTTTTCAAGGGTGGTTGTGACCTAGAAGAAGCTGAATTTTGGGTCTATTAGGTAGAGAAAATATTTGAGATGATGGAAGTATCCTCTACACAGAAAGTACTCCTAGTGACTTTTAGACTTGAGGGGAATGTGAAGCTCTGGTGGAGAGCTATGCAAAGGACTTACCAAGACAAGAATCAAAGGAAGCCGTCTGCAAGGAGAAGATCAATAAAGTGGGTTAAATTCCTCCAAGTCTTTCAACAACAATATGTGAGTGAAGCCTTGAATGATAAAAAATAGATGGAGTTTGATTAGTTGGAACAAGGGAATCTCAGTGTGATGGAGTATGAACAAAAGTTTAATAACTTGATAAGATATGCTCCACAATATGATGGACAAGAAGAACTCAAAACCAAGAGGTTCTTAAGAGGCTTAAGGCCTGAACTGAGGCAAATACTCCGAGCTGTGAGAGCTAAAGACTACTATCAAGTAGTGCAAAGTGCCATAGCACTTGAACAAGAATTCAGGGGCAAACAAGGAGTGGCCCAAGAAATGGAAGTGGCACATAAAAAGGCACAAGAAAAGACCTAAAGAAGAGGCCGAATTTATAGGAGGAAGAAGAGAATGTAAGAAAGAAAAAGGATCGCAACAATATGGTCTACAGTGCCCTACCTGTGGAAAGTTCCATGGAAACAAGCCATGTTTTAAACTGACTAATGGCTGCCATAAGTGTGGAGCCCCAGACCACTGGGTGAGAGATTGCCCAAAAAGGGGGGATGAAAAGAAAATGCTAGGGAGGTTCAACCCTAGGTGGCCTAGAGGGCAATTGCCTATGCCACAAATGAAGGCCAACATGCACAACCCAAGAGGGAAGCATGTACCTAAGCTACCACATGATCAAAGGAGGCAAAATGTACCTCATGGCAGAGTGTTCCAATTAGAAACCTCCAAGAGAGTGCAAGATGCACCAGAGGCCGAAGCAGTTGAGAAGGAGACTAGCCAACAAAGGTTGAGCAGAAGAGCTTTAAAAAGTACCATTTACCTTAATGGCCAGTTAGTATCTGCACTGTTTGATGTTGGAGCTTCATTGTCTATAATTGCATCTAACTTGGTTAAGACCATGAACTTGGAAGTAAAGCACATGACAAATATGTACCTAGTCAAGACTGCTGGCAATGAAATCTTGTTTGCTTATCACATAGTTGAAAATTGTGTGATCTAGTTTGATACGTTGGAACTTAAAGCAGACTTAATAGTGTTGGACACTTATGATTATGATGTAATTTTAGGCATGAATTGGCTAAGTAAAAATAAAGTGATGATAGATTGTCATGCAAGACAACTATTGATGCTTGGTTGTAAACCATTTAAGCTAAATAAGTTTTTTGAATTAGTCTCAGATCACCAAATTGAAGCAGTAAAGCTAATAATGTTAGAAAATGAATATGAATGCTTGGAATTGAATGAGCAAGGAGTGACTAGTGAACTTAGTCAAATTCCTATAGTCCAAGATTACCCAAAGGTCTTCCCTACAGACTTACTTGGATTACTGATAAATACTCATAAGTGTATTGCAATTAAGGATTTAAATCATCATTATACACTTTAAGTATGATTAATTCTATATTCTGAGTATTTTTTCCATCGGGATACTATTCATGCATTTTCACTATTCACTGAGTTAATATTTATCGAGTCACTATTTACCAGTTACTATTCATTGACTTACTATTCATGCACATATTTAACTGTTTGTACGCGCATTTTTACTATTCATTAATAATAATTATTTTTTTACGTAGGTAAAATATCACTTGGTGACCTTTCACGAGAAAAATCATATCTGGAGCTGTAGATGTCGAAACTGAGTGATTCTAAATTCATTTGAAAGCCAACATATAGATATTCAACTCTGCTTCATTTTGAGAGCTATCTTGATCATTTTTATTGCATGAAATCTGATTATAGATGAGACCATTCATTCTTTTCATGTGCTGAAGATCAGTTTCGGTAGAAAAAGATCATAACTTGAGCTACAGAAGTTTGATTTGAATGAATCAAGATATTGATTCGAAGCTAAAGATGAGATCTACAAATCTCGTGCTTTAAGGAAGAGCTGATCTGATGTGTATAGTGGTCAAAAAATTTAAAAGACGTTGAAGCCCACCATTGTTGATTTGTATTTACCTATAACAACCTAAACTGTAGCATGAACACCATCAAGCTTAAGCTTTTTTCTTTTTCTTTAAAAGATAAAGCTAAAACTTAGCTACAGAATCTTAGGTCAGGCTCCATCAATTCATGGGATGAACTGCAACAACAATTTTTGAAAAAAATTTTTCCTTCCCATAGAACAAATTCTTTCAAAAGACAAATCACCAATTTCACACAAAAACCAGGTGAAACTTTTTACCAGTGTTGGGATAGATACAAGGATTTACTTAACACATGCCCACACCATGATTTTGAAACTTGGAGATTAGTCTCACATTTTTACGAAGGTTTAACACCTAGGGAAAGACAAATGGTAGAAATGATGTGTAATGGAACATTTGAGGATAAAGATCCTAATGAGGCAATGAATTACCTAGACTTTCTAGCAGAGAATGCACAGAATTGGGACACCGTTGGTACCTATGAGGCCCCAGGTAAGACTCAAACCCTTGCATCTAGTGGAGGCATATATCATCTTAAGGAAGATAATGACCTTCAAGCAAAATTTGCATCTCTAGCTAGAAAGGTTGAGGCTTTAGAAATGAAGAAAATTGGTCAATTAAAATCTGTTGAAGAAATTGTTTGTCACATTTGTGAGACCAATGACCATCCCACTAGCAATTGCCCAACCTTGCCCTCTTTCAAAGAATGTTTCCATGAACAAGTCAATGCATTGAACAACTTTGAGAGACCAACCCAAAATCCATACTTGCAAACTTACAATCCTGGTTGGAGGAATCATCCAAATTTCAGTTGGAGAAATGATAATCATGCTCAACCGTCACAACCACCTTTGCACACCCAACAAAATTTTCAACAATCTCAAGGGTATGCACCATATGTTCCTCCTCTTAGGAAAAATCTTGAAGATACATTGCATTCATTCATTGAAAAGCAAGAGTCCATCAATGCTCAAACAAGTCAAACCATGATTGATTTGAAAGATACTCTTGCAAAATTTGCATCTGCACTCAACATTCAGGAGAAAGGAAAATTTCCTTCTCAACCACAACCAAATCCCAAAGGTCAAACCATGGATCAAGTGAAGTCAATCATTACACTTCGTAGCAGTAAGGTTGTTGAAAAATCCATTCCTGATCCTTGTGAAGGAGACGATGAGTCAACTTCTAAGAGTAAAGAAGGGGTTGAACCTATACCAAGCGAAGAACAAATTGAATCTCCACCAGCACCTCCATTTCCTCAGGCATTAACTATTCCTAAGAAGGTGAATAAGAATCCTGAAATTCTTGATATCTTCAAGCAGGTAAAGATCAATATCCCCTTATTGGATGCGATTAAACAGGTACCTTCTTATGCCAAATTTTTGAAGGATTTGTGAACTGTTAAAAGAAAACTGAATGTGAAAAAGAAAACCTTCTTGGCCGAGTAGGTAAGTTCTGTTATTCAAAATAACACTACTTTGAAATACAAAGATCCTGGCTGTCCAACAATTTCATGTTTCATTGGAGAACATAAAATTGAGCAAGCATTACTTGATCTGGGGGCTAGTGTAAACTTACTTCCATATTCAGTTTACTAAAAACTAAATTTGGGTGAGTTAAAACCAATTGAAGTAACTCTTTTGCTTGCTGATAGATCAGTGAAAGTGCATAGAGGAATCATTGAAGATGTGTTAGTCCAAGTTGATAAATTTATATATCCTGTGGATTTTATTGTTTTGGACACACCACCAGTGGAAATCAAGAATTCAATACCTGTTATTTTGGGAGGTCCATTTTTAGCAACATCTAACGCTTTGATTAATTGCAGGAATGGATTAATGAAGTTGACATTTGGAAATATGACATTGGAGTTTAATATTTTCAACTTGCTTAAGCAGCCACCTGAAAAAGAAGATGAAAGTGAATAACTTTGCCTCATTGATACTATTGGGAAAACTAACATCGAAGAAGGGAGTATCTCTGATCCTCAAAAAAATTATCTGGTTAATTCATTTGAATCAATTATACAAATGGATTAGGATACATCTAACATATGTTCATTGCTTGATTCTTCATAGGTGAAGGGGAACACATGTTAGACACCAAAAATTAAAGAGTTGGGAAAACCTAAAATTGAAAAACAAAATAAAATTCACACAATAAAGTTGAAGCTCTTACCCAAACAATTGAAGTACCTAATGTCAGAGAAAGATGTTAAATCAAGGCTGATTTGTTGGATCATATTACTCCAAGAATTCAACATTGTGATCAAGGATAAGAATGGCTCCAAAAATATTGTCGCTGACTATTTGTCAAGACTGACAACGAATTCAACAATTGAGACTGCACCCATAAATTATTATTTTCCTAACAAATTTTTATTTTCTATCACTACAGTACTTTGGTTTGCTAATATTGTCAATTTTTTTGTGACAAGACGGATGTCAGCTCAATGAAGTATCCAAGATAAGAAGAAATTTCTACATGAGGTGACAATTTTTATTAGGATAACTCTTATCTTTTCAAATCCTGTCCTCACCAGATATTTACGAGATGCATACCTGAGGATAAGGTAAACAATGTCATTGAATTATCTCATTTTGAAATATGCAGAGGGCATTTTTTGTCAAAGAAAATAGCTGTAAAGATTTTACAGTCTGGATTTCATTGGCCCTCTTTGTTTAAAGATGCACATGCATTCTGTAGAGCCTTTGAAAATTGCCAAAAAGTAGGATTCATTTCTCCCCGGTTAAGAGGTGGATACGGTACTCCGTGGCTCTCAAGTCGGTTGTTTCAGTTTCTCATAATAACTGATTTCTTTCCCTTTCCCTTCTTTCAATTTCTTCTAAAAAAAATGGATTCTACTCTTTCTGCTTTGCGAAAATACTTTCCTTCTCTCCCAATGAATGTTCTTAAAAGGATTTACCAAGCTAGATGTGAACGATTAAGAGTTTTGATGCACAAAGGCATTCCTAAAGATGTGCGTTGGTTAATTGAAGCTAAGGTCCGTTTGGCTGGTGAAACCCCAGATGCATTTGTGTCTCACAAGCCTGGCTTAGGCAAAAGCTCTTATGCCAAAAAGTGAAGAGCGAAAAGGTTACGAGTCTGTCATAAATGTGGTCGATGGACTTGTGATACTAGATGTCATTCTTTAGGAATGGTGTCCTATAATCGAGAAGATAAAGTACAACTCATCAAAAATGACCTGAGTAAAGATTCTTTGGATAATATCCGGTTGACTCTTGAGATGCATTCTTGTGGATTAGTGCAAAATGAACTTCTTGGTTTATGGAGTATTTTTCATAGAGAACGAGAACGTTACAGTATTGGGAATCTGACTTTAAACGACCCTGTTTACCAGTTTGTAAGAAAACTGGATGGGAAGCAAATCTTCGACTCATAGAAGGCATTGAAGCCGTTACTGGACGTAAAACCAAAGGAAGCTGTGAGCCACAGTCACAACTACTGTACATACACGCTGTTATTGTTGAAATTTTTTTTTTCTTCTGACAATAATCTACCTACTCCTGTAGGTGTAATCATTGCATTATTCTTTCATCTCTATAAATGCATGTTCTTCTTTTCATTTTTCACAGGGTCAAGGATAGAAATGGAGGGAACCTCAACTCATAGATTCTGAAATATTTGTGTATTTTGTGGAGCTTTTCCTGGAAAGGATGAAGAGTTCTTGAGGGCAGCCAACCATTTGGGTAGAGTACTAGCTGAGTGAAAAATACATTTGGTTTATGGGGGAGGTAGTGTCGGATTGATGAGAGGTGTAGCAACAGCAGCATCTGTAGGAGGTAGCCATGTTTTGGGTATCATCCCTGCACCTTTGAAATTGATTTCTGGAGGCACGATTGGAGAAGAATTAGTGGTTAAAAACTTGCAAGAGCGTTTGTTGCAAATGCTCTGTAATTCTGATGCCTTTATTGCTCTACCAGGAGGGTTTGGCACATTGGGGGAAAATTTTCAAATTGCTTCCATGGCCCAACTTAATTTGCACCAGAAACCCATTGGGCTGTTGAATGTTAACAATTTCTTTGCAGGTCTGTTATCTTTTATGGATCATGCTATGCAGGAGAAATTTATCTCAGAGACGGCACGACGGATCCTAATATCTGCATCAACTGCTGAAGAATTGCTAGACAAAATACAAGCTTTCATTCCTAAACCAGATCTAGCAGTGATTCAGATAGACTGGACACGACAGTCTTTCCCAATCAGTTCCATCCCATAAGTATCCTTTACCCTGCTTGTCATTTTTATTTTTGTTAATAAGTGAGAAGCACTGTGGAAGAGAGCAATCGGACTTCTGGATCTTTTTATCTTGTCTTTTAGTTTTACTATCAGCATTTTCTTCATTTTGGTTTAAGTTATTTCAGGTTTTTCATTTTCAATAACTACTATTTCAGGTAATTTCTTCTTCACTCTTCTTTTCTATGTTTTGACATTGGGGACAATGTCTTAATCTGGTTGGGGGGAGGGATAGTTGTCACATTTTTTTTCTTTTAGGATAGTTTTTCTCATGCTGATATTAAAACTATTGGACAAAGCCCTTAGTTTAGGATGGCTGAGTAAGGAGTAATCTTACTCTTGAGACGCATCCTATTAGGCATGCTAGTCATAACATTTTGGGGTAGCTAGGTTTCAACCCTATTTGGATGACATATCTCACAAGTAATCTATATTTTCTAAAGAAAATATTAGATGAAACCTGAATATTGATTCCAAACATCCATTCCCTTGCATAATTTGTCAGTTTTATTGTCATTTTTTTTATATTTTTGTGGTAGTGTTGATTATTGATTTTCATTTTTAATTTTATTTTTTTTCATGTTCAAGTACATGTTTGCATGATAGTTGCATGTAGGAACATTTAGCATGAATTTAGGTTGTTTGTTTGCATTTAGGAACCCAACTCATGAAAATATCATCATTGGATATATGCTTTGTAAATTTGAAATGGTTGTTAATTTTTAAGAGCAGTTAAAGTGTGTTGCTTGTTACCTAAGGAAAATAAATAACCGGTGAGCACTTTTGAGCCTTTAGTGTTTATTAGGATATGTGAATTTCTTTGTTAAGAGTGCTTACTTTGTGTTTTGAGCTAGACCTTGCTTAGATGAGTGGTCTTAAGGACCCATGCAACCTCACTTCTTGTATGTAAATTTAAGGAAGAAGATGGCATTTTAGGGCCAACCACTTACCAAAAGGCTAACCTTGTACATTATCCCTTAGTGAGCCCCTTTGAGCCTTACAGCCTTATTCTTTGTTTGAACCCTATATGTTTAACTACTTCCACTTCATTTTTATCCTTTATTGTCCTTGGAACTAGTGATGCTTATGTGATTATGGGCTTAGAGAATTAAAATGAATGTGTTATTTTTGGTAAAATAAAGAATAAGTGTGGGATGTACTTCAGAATATGTTAGGTTACCTTGTGCTTAATTTGTCATAGTGGAAAAATTGGGGTGAGTTGAGCTTAAATCATAAAAATTGAGTGTATATCATTGGATGGTTGAGTTTTAAACAAATTTTGATTTATGGTAGAAAAAGGCAAAACCGAGATCATAAGAAAAAGCCATCACAAAATAAAGTAAAAAAAATATATAGATAAATTAAAAAAAAAGACTCTTCGTTTTATAATACTTAGCCTCTTTTTCTTTTATGGCAGTATCAAAAAAACAGTTTTTTCTCTTTCCTTTTCAAATAAAATTATATATGCTCATACCCATGTAGAAACCTTACTAAAGCAAAGATGAAAGACATCTTCTTTTATGTTTTTCTGACAGATAAATGCATAATCATGGGAGACAGTTAAAAAAAAATAGCTTCAGCCTTAATATTTGTGCAAATCAAATGAGGCCAGCCATTTTGAAACGGAGAGAGGTAAAAAAAAAAAGAAGAAGAAAAAAACAGAAAAAAGAAAAAAAAATTGTTAAATTCAATAAGTTTGAAACTCAACCATATTTGTTTTCTAAACTCATGTGTTGTTAAGGAATTGTGTTTTGGAGAGGACTTGGAGACTAGGGTTGAATTGGGTATTTAGTGTTTTAGGTACCCATAATTATTGTTCATTGTATTACTAGTTCTGTTAAACTCCAGCATTAAAAAGCCTCCATCCGATTCCCGCTTTCACCAACCCCAGCCTCATTACAACATTGTATAAAGACCATTGGACTTAAATTTACATGCAGTCCCCTTTTGGGAATCTAGTGAGGGTGTAGTTGGATCCCCTTGCAAGCTCCGGATTGAGAAACACAAAGTAAGCTGTTCACAAACCCACTTTAAAATAAGTGCAAATACTTAGAGAGTGATCTTCTACCTCTGGTAACAAGGACTTACCTTTTTCTCCTTTCATTAATTACTTGCAAGTCAAGTTTACAAGTGTTATATATTCATAGCATGATCTGTCATGAGTTGTTAGATTATGTATTTTGTTTATTTTCTTAGGTTACACTTGCTAGGCACTAGCAAGAACCTGGTTGGGGGGTGTGATGAATACTCATAAGTGTATTATTATTAAGTGTTTAAATTATTATTATACACTTTGAGTATGATTAATTTCTATATTCTGAGCATTTTTCCACCAGGTTACTATTCACGCATTTTTACTATTCACATTGCACTATCACCGACTTACTGTTCATACGCGTATTTACTGTACATACGTGGTTTACTGTTCATTAATATTAAAATATATATATTAAATAATTATTTTTTTTTGTAGATAAAAATCATTACTTTGCGGTCCTTCACGAGAAAAAATCATATCTGGAGCTGTAGGCATCGGAACTGAGTGATTCCAAATTCATTTGAAAGCCAACACATAGATCTTCAACTGTGCTTCATTCCGCAAGCTAGTTTGATCATTTTCATTGCCGAAATCTGATTATAGATGAGACCCTTCGTTATTTCGTGTGCTGAAGAGCAATTTCGATAGAAAAATCATAACTTGAGCTACGGATGTCCGATTTGAATGAGCAAGCTATCGATTCGAAGCTAAAGAGGAGATCTACAACTTTTGTGCTTTAAGGAAGAGCTGATCTGATGTCTACAATGGCCAAAAAATTAAAAAAAAAATTACGGCCTGCCATTATTGATTTGTATTTACCTACATTTTACCATTTTATTTTTACCATTTCACCCACCCCAAAACTCTATAAATAGGCACCTTGGGGGGAGGGTGAAGGTTGCCATTTCTTAGGCCAATTTCTTAGGCCATTTCCATGTTCTTTAGTTTTTCTCCTTTGTTCTTGTTCTAGTTTTCAATACCGAAGCTCTGTCCAAGTGTTTTCTCGTTCTTGTTCTTGTTCTTCCTTTGATCTTTTAATCTATGTTTATTTCATCTTTTTATATGTTGTTTTCTTTTATTATGTCTAACTAATTTTCTTTTTGCTAAGATGAAAAGGTGAAGCTTTTGGTGTAGAGGTTATGATTGATTTGAATGGATCACAACGTTAACGGTATTTTCTTCTTTAATCTATTTAACTTCCTTCCTTGTTAAGTAGGCGTCTTGATTCATCATAGTCAAATCATTGGTACAAAAGCTGCTTGATTCTCTCTGTAGAACATGGCTCTGCCGGCTATATTGGTATCTTGAGTTATTGTCGACAAAGGTTGGCATGATGGATACTTGAACCTATTAACAAGTGTTGGTGTTTTAAGATCAATGAATGTTAATACTAACTAAATTCCCCGATTGGAACCTCCTTTATGTGTCGATCTCAATTGAGTGGTAAATCATAACCGATATACTAAAAGTGGATCCCCTAACCTTAGCTATTTATTTGAATTTGAGTTTTTTTAATCAATATCTGTTCACACTCTTTTATCAAATCTTCCTTTACTTTTATAATTTGTATTTCTTAATTCACTTCCCTGTGGTTCGACACTCGGACTCCCAAGATTTTATTACTTGCGACAACCTACACTTGGGTTACAACTGCTAGAGTGCAGCAGTCTAAGCTAAGATTAAATTTTAAGAGTGTCCAACAGTCATTATACTCCCCTGTCCCACTTAATTTAGTGTCGCCTGAGCTTAATGAGCTCAATTCCCAAATTGGGAAAAAATTCTCTTCATAGCCCGAGGCTTAAATCACTTAGGAATTTGCGGGCATTACACCTAATCGGTTTACACCAATTGACGAATGACAAGTTGCAAATCAAAAAGCATGAACAAAATCAAGACAGGCACTCTACCTCAATCGATTCAATATCTAATTATCTAAACCAACCAGAACATAAATCAATTCAATCATGTCTGCTCATTGATTTATACCAACTAACGAACGACAAATTACAAAGTGAGAATGCTTGAACGGAAGCAGATTACGAGCAAGGAGCAAACCTGAATTCAACAATTGGGTCAAAGATCTTCATGAAAATCTTCCACTAATCTAGTAAGATTGAGACAAAGAGCTCTGTTGAGCGTCCAAAGGAGTGGAAAGTAGGTGAATAGAAATCTGACGTGCCTCAAGAGTGATTTCTTCACATCATGCTTTGAGATTTTAACAGGGAAAGGTCAAACAAAAATGGTCCTATACTTTTCACAGATTTTCTGGTCGAGTCCTATACATCCGAAAACATGTGCTATGTTAGTCCTATATTGGACAGGAAAGACAAGAAATATGATTTGGCATTTAACTTCCTTTAATTCCTGGCCAATAGACATAAGTGGGGCTCTTCTCTAGCCCAGTTGGCAAAAATGTCAAATTTTTCTTGGCTATTTGGCACAATTGGGGTTTATCCCAGCAAAAACCATAAAAGAAGCCTTTCAGTGTTTTTTCTTCAAATAGAGAAAATGGAGGACGTTTAAGACTGGGAATTTGGGGGGGGGGGGTTGAGTGATTGTGGCACACAGTGAATACCGACGTCATCAAGTTGTAGTAATGCAAATGATGATGGCAGAGAAGTTTGAAAACGCAAGTTAAAGCCATTGGTGATAACGGTGTGAATAGAAGTGAATGTCAGTCGGAGATGTCATTGATTTCCAAGGTACTTGTCGAAGCTGGATTGCAAATTCTTCTGTTGTAGATGACCTACTACCACCACATCTAACGAGGATAATTTTGGTGTACCTGAGGCTGAAAAAAGAGTATACCCAAAATGTTGAAGTAGCTGAAGTAAAGGCAAATGAAGCAAAAGCAGAGGCCACACGAGCTCAAGGAGAGATGAATAGGATAAATGTAAGGGCGGGTATATTAGAGAAAAAATTGGCGAGAATGAAGAAGTTGGTAATGTACAAGTTATTTGTGTTGATATTAGGTGTGATGCTAGTGCATGTAATGATGTAATAAAATAATTGTGTTGGTTTGTGCTGCGGTTGGGGCATTACAAAGCAGTGGCTGTGTTGTTCTAAACTTTTGGCAACAATGTATGCAATATATTCAATAAAGTGGTTGAATAACAAGTTGTATGAATGAAATAAGCACTGTTGTGCAAATGTTGGAAAAAAGAACGAAATGGCCAAATGAGAAGTTATATTTCCACAATTGTATTTGTACCATTATTTTGTTCGAATGAAAAAAGGAACAACATGCATTATTAACAGTGGCATATTTATTTGGTTGATTTAAAATAAGGCATAACATTCTAACCATAATAGATACAACAAATTGTCTTGTATCTGGTTTATGTTCTCCTTAAAATCAACCATATTTGTGGATCTAGCATACTCCCAAAATAACTTTTCTAGCTTTAAACCTCTGAACTTGGCACCTCAGTTTACATAAATGTGCCTAGCACATATTTTATGCTTAGCATTGGGCAACAACTAAGCAATGGCACTTACCAGTCCCTATGAAACATAAGAACAGAATAATGTTAGTTATCATTGACATAATTAAAGAACAAAAGAAAAGAAGAACATTATTTATAAACATTCTCAAACCTTTTGCTTGTGACTCATGATAGTCCATCCAAAGCCTACACCAGTATCAAGATCTTTTTTTAGATGCTGCATAAACCAAGTCCACGCATCTTGTGTTTTCTCTCCTAACTACTACCTAAGCCACATGATACATCTAGTCATTTTAAACTCTTCCAATAGCAATTAAAACCTCTATTTTGAAAACCTCTTTCAAATATACCTGATCAAAACCTATAACTCTCATACAACCAACAAGAAACCCTTTCCTCAATGCATCAAAACAAACACACAAGATGTTAAACAAAGGCTCCTCTGAACCAGGCAATGGGAGATTTAATCTTAGCTCACATGTTTTACCCTTTTCAATAGTGATTTTCAATATTACTTAATTCCACTTATTCTCATAGTACAGTTGTCAATTTATCATTATAGTCTACATCCACCATTATATTTTCTAATCAAGAAAATTTGAGTAGCTAAAATACTGTATATAAATTGAAAATAATACTAACAGGTAATGATATCTACATTGTCACAATAATTAGAATTCATGCATTGTTTGCAAGTAAGAGTTTCATCATCACCTCATATATCAATAAGCAAAACCTTCAAATGAAAATATAACAGATGCAGAATTCTTAAATAGGTATAAATCATGTTATCATTTCTTTTGTCAAATATGGAAAAAGTCTAATATTGTAGATGTGATATTTTTTTTTTGCAGTAATATAAATTTGATGACTAATATGTCAACAAAGTACGATACTGAAAATGTTCCAAAACAACTATATGATTGTTTATTTAAGTGCTCACTTATCAGTTTCTTCAGGTTGTCATGACACTTTATTTGAAGTATTAAAAGTTTTTCAATATCACTTTAGACATACTAAACTATCTTTCTCTAATATTTTTAAAGCTTCTTAATTTTTTTATTTGTTCTCAGTCAGTAACGTAATTATTGACATGTATTGCATCTTTCTTTTTTAGATCCCGTGGCAACACCGAGTATATAAACTAATTTATAGAGAATACAAAAACTCTTTTCATTTTATTTCACACAATAAATTTTCCACACTTTAACACACAAAACCACACTAATAAAATTGTTTCTTTATTTAGACAACTAGTTTCATAACCCGTCTAACAGACGGGATAATAATTCACATAAAAATGTGTTTTATACTCGATATATACACAACAACTTAAATAAAATATTAAGTTTTAAGATAAAATGTAATACGTTAATTACCATAAATTAGTGAAAATGATGTCATGATGGGAAATTGTATCTGCAAATTGAAAGAAAAAATATGAATTTATTAGTGAAAATATTTTTAAATAGTTTAGATGAAATATAGCATATTTATTGTTGTAATATTAAGGATGTTGTAATTTAAATAAATAAAATCGTGAGAATATAAATTTATTAATGTTACTATAAAATATTTATTTAATTAAAAACAATTTTTTAAAACACATACTTATTATTTAAATTTTTGGGCATATAAATCACTTATAAAAGAAACTTAGAAAGTAAACTTTTTGCTCTTTTATGATCAACCATATAATTAGGAGGAAAAATGTGGCTTGATTCAAATAGAATGTTACCCACGACGTGAAAGGTTTTATTCTCCTTTAGCCTGTAAAATATTAAGGTCGAAATAAGTTTAACAACAAAAACCATTTTTTAATGGAATGTGACAAAATTGTTTAATTAACAAGAAGGCATAACAATAAAAAAGGAGACAAATGAAAAAGAATAAAGAGGACTTTTAAACCATAATAGTTTTATGGGCCGGCCTAAAAGCTACAGGTGTGTTAAAAATGAAGGCAAAGCAGATGTTGCCAAAAATATTTAGAGCCTCTAACTTAGGGATGACAATGGATAGGATTTGGGTAGGATGATACTAAACCCATATCCTATCCATCATGTTGGATATTCAATCTAAGGTTGTTAAGATCGGGATCCTACCAAGGATCGTTTTTTGCCGTGCAATATCGGGATCGTAAAATCGGATCGTAGATCGTAAGATCCTACAAAAAATTTAAAATTTCTTATCTAAATAATATAGTTTATGTAAAAGACCAATTATATTAAAAACTCAAGTAAAATTTTAGTGTCATAGTAATGGTAAAACCTAATTATTGATACAATACAAGCAAAATTCAAACTTTAATAGAGTATACATCAACATAATCAACAAAATAATTAATACAAGTCTGAAAAAAATTCATGAATAAACACTTTATTGACAAATAGAAAAGAGTACAATGTCCATAATTTAAATATCAATAATTGACTTCTAATAAATTTAAAATATATAATGATTTTTTTACAGTATGTAAATAATTTAAAATTATTAATTTTTTTTCTTCTTGATGAAATCAGTTCAACTTACAGATAGGAAAAACTGGTAATTTGAATATCCATTAATTGTAAAAAATATTATTATTATTATTACATTATCATACATACATACATACATACATACATATATATATATATAATTTATAGTAAGACAGTTACTAAATAATTTAAATTATGCTTTAAAAAGTTTTTATCAGACAGCTACCTTAAGTTAACAAATTTCGTCCAATTGGGGATCAAAATGAAATGTTTTTAATGAATTTAGAACCAAAATAGGATGTTTTTAATAGGTTTAAGATTTAAAGAGAACATTTAATAAACTAGAGATGAAAACAGAATGAAAATCAAATGTTAGGGACCATCCATGTAATTTACCCCCAATAAAAATCAATAACCGGGTAGGATCGATAGGATCTTTCGATCCTAGTCGCGATCCTACTTACGATCCTACCATAATTTCGATCCTACAACGTTTTGACAAGGTTTTCTATGTTAGGATCGTAGGATCGTACGATCCTACGATCAGGATCGCGATTTTAACAACATTGATTCAATCTATATCCTATCCACCATCCATCGATTTTACAATTTTAACATCCATACCCTACCCATTTTAAGGCGGGTAGAATTTGGATAAAATTCAGCAACCCGTTGCATACTATCTATCATAATAAAAAAAAAATAATTTTATAACAAATACCATAATTAAAAAATATTAAAATTGATCATCTAGCAAAACAATATCAACAATAAAAGACACATAATGAAGTACAACAATCAGATAACTTAAACACGCTGATATAACTAAATCTAACTAGAATGTCTAGTACTCATACGATACAATCCGGTAAGTTAAACATATGGTTGCAACTTGCACCATCCTTGAATTGACAAATCAAGATGATACTCACAGAAATCTTTGACGAACTAATGCAACTCCTCAGAATGTTTAAATATGAAGGAAACAAGAATGAGTTTACAGAAAATATATGTATATATGTGAATGATTCTATATATATGTTCAGACTATATTGCCCTTATATGTATATATATGTGTGTGTGTGTGTGTGTGAATGAATGTCATTTCAACCTGCAAAGTCCAGCTATAATTGTACTCATTTAACCGAATTAATTTTTCTTGTAATTACTCTGTGTGTGTGTGTGTGTGTGTGTGTGTGTGCATATATATATATATATATACATATACAATTTTGGGTAGGATATGGGGCAGATGGACCTAAACCCATATCCTATCTACATCTGGTGGGTACAAAAAAAAAACCCAAATCTGCTCCAAATCCATTTAATTGTAAAAAAAATCCTATCCGTCGGATAGGATTTAGTCGAATATCCGCTGGGCTGAATATCTGTTGACATCCCTACCTCCAACCCATCTATGTATAATCAATATTTTAAGGCTGCCATGCATGGTTTAAAAGAAAGGAAGTCAAATCTAAAGAGTGATTAGGCCCAGTCCAGCAAGCATGCAAGGAAAGAAAAAAGAAAAGAAAAAGGCATTCCTTTCTTAGCCCAGACAAAGAGGGATGACGATCTACAAACTTTTAAATGTGGCCCAAAATATTTTGAGTCCAATGGCAAAGTATAAAATTGGTAAACACACAGTTTTTTAAACAATTACTCCATCCATCTAGATTTTCTGCTCATTTTTTCATTTTTGGCTATCCCAAATTTTCTACACAATTTCCAATTTTGGTAAGTTTTATCATGCATAATGACTTATTTGCCTTCTTCAACTTTGACTTTGAAAAAGTGAAACTAATTGATTTGTTGCAAGTCCGATCCAATTCCGTGGATGATTGACCGATGGTGGTCCATAGCGGTGATCTCTGTTACCACCTTCACAAAATGGAAAAATTACAGCATAAGGACTTAAACTTATATGCTTTAATTTTCACCATAGTGTATGAATTGTGAAGTGTAAAGTATTCAATATACACTCCCTTAAATGACAAAAAACAATGATAGCTTGGTCCTTAAGAAAGCATTGGTATATTGCCTGATTTTCAAGTAACCTATGGACTAAATTGTAAGGTTACAAAGATTGGGTACTCAATTGTACAAATTTCTAAATATGGCTATGGAAAGGATATGGATGGAATTATAAAGAAAGAACATGGAAGGAATTAAATATATTTGTTGGGGACCAAAGTGCTCAAAGAGGCAAAGTTTGTCATTTATGGTATAATGACAACTAAGGTGCTTAAGTGTCCTAGATTTTTTCTAAGGTGAAAATGACTGTTGACCAAGGTTAAAAGAGGTCAAAATATGTCATTTTCCAGCCAAAATGGCTGGAAATAATCTGTCCAAGTGTTGGCCAAAGTTTCAAAAAAATTGCATATATGCCACCAAGGTCAAAATGATGTATAAATGAAGAAAAATCTTCATTTCATTGGCATTTTCCCTAAATTTCGGTTTCCAGCAGCTAAGAACTCTTCCTTAACCTTTTCCACCATCCTCTATAGCCACCATCCTCTATAGCCACCATACCTTAAAAAATCAAGAGAAAGCAAAGAAGACATCAAAGAGTGCAAGAAAACCTATTTTCGGTTCTATTAAGGTTCATCAAATTTCCAGCAAAATGAAAGGTTTTATTTGGGTTTCATGGTTGTTTATTGTTCAATACAGATGCCCAAACATCCATGAACCTAAGACCCTAAGCTTGGAAGAGAGCCAAGAGCTTGATGAACCAAGTTTTGGTTAAGGGGGAAATTGCACCAAGGGTTTCAACCCTACAGCTTTGGTGCTCTGTTATGGCAGTAAAATTCAGGGTTTCTAGAGCCCAAGTTACTACTAACTAAGACCTAAAAGACTCCTAAGACCAAGCAAAAGCTTGAGGAGGGCTGCCATAGTGTTACTAAAGTGATATCTTATTATTTTATTGAATGATTATGGACTAACCTTAATGTGTTATTGCTGCCAGCATTTCATATGTTTGTTGCTGTGTTTGTTTGTGTATTTGGATGTGTATATTTGTGTGTTGGTACTGTATTTTTGTGTTTTAGTGTCTTTGGATTTCAGGTATATGGCTGGAGTTTGAAGATTTTATTGATAAGCCCTTACTAAGTTTCATTCAAGAAACTTACCCCCTTTCTGTCCATTTCAGGAGCACCAGAAAGAGAACATTCAGATTAATAGTTTTCGTGTGAATTTCTCTATGAAATTTCAGGTATATTAACTTCCATATGTGTAGTGATAAACTAAAAGTTTCATGATTTTTGGAGCACAGTAGCTATTTTTAATAATAGTACTTTCTGCCTTACGCAGCAACTGGTCCCTTCAAGTTTCTGGAGTGCTTAGTGCTTTGTGGAGCTCTCCAAGAAGCTTAGTTTACATATTAACTAAGTTATTAGCATGTATGTAATGCATGAATGCATGTAAATGAACTGGGTATGGTGTGTATGTAGTGTAAGAAGGATATATGAATCATTGGAGTGTAGTTTGGAGTGTATGCACAATGCTGTCCATATGGTGTTTATGGGCTGTGTAGCAACGTGATTTTTAGGAGTCGCCACCAATCAGTTTACCTAGGTTAATTGGATACCTGAAAAATGGTCTGCAAGAGATTCTAGGATCGTGAGTCGGTTACGCTAAAATAACCCTATTAAAGTACCCGGAAATTGGTACCATGGGGTTTAGTTTTATCTTTTTCTAACTCTTTATTTCTCGACTCGTCTTTTGATTTAGAGTGATGTTTATGAATTTTATTTAATTTTGACTTCCAAATGGGGATCTTATCAGACCAACCGGATATGGATAATAATCTTACTATCTTAATGAAAATTTTTGATATTTCTAAATCATGGATCCTACCGGACCACTTGAATATGGAACCTAAAAAGACTTAACCTATTTCTATTTTTTATCTTTTGAATATTTTGGTTGAGTATGAATCCAAACCGTGAATCCTATCGGATCACCCGGATATGGATGATAATCGTCTCGAGATTTTATCAAACCATCGAGAACGGATATTTTGGAAAATAAATAAGCGTAAAGCACTAAAATTATTTCCATTTTTAATTTCTTGCTAATATCTGGATAATGAGAAAAATAAACAAAATCTGAGTACTGAACAACTAATTATTATTTTTCAAGGTGCATCCTGGGATCTAAATTAAAATAATATAAGAATTAGAAGAATGAAAGAAAACGAACACATAAATACACAAACCAATAGATAAATCAAGAAAAATAAATAAGTAAGTAAGTCAAAACAATAAATGACGCAAGGAGAATAAACAAATAAGATAGGAAAAACCAAGATCAAGAGAATAAAATAAATAAGATAGGAAAAACCAAAATCAAGAGAATAAAATAAATAAGATAGGAAAAACCAAAATCAAGAGAATAAAATAAATAAGATAGGAAAAACCAAAATCAAGAGGATAAGATAAATAAGAAAAATAAAACAAGGAAAAATAATTAAAACATTCCCACAAAGCTAATTAAACAACTAAAGGAATATGAAAGGAAACCACAAAAATCGCCTAATCCTAAAATTGGTTAAAAAATATACATAACTAAAAGAATTAATTTAAGAACAAAATGAAATAAAATAAACTAGAGCACCCTAGGTTACATTTTTAATGAAGATTTAATGCCTGTATTTAATGTATGGTTAAGAAAAATAAACAAGCAAAGAAGACAAAACAAAGAAGGACAAAAATAAAGGAAAACTTTGCTGTCAATGGCCTAATCTGAAAATAGAATAAAGTTTTAGTAACTTAGTGAATGGAATAAGAAATCAAATGGGCTAAAACGGGGTTATACCAGAAAGCTGACTGGGTGGGTTAAATCCGGCGAGTCGGATCCGGCTTTCGCAATGGGTCGCGACGGTTCACGGTCCGGATCCTTTTTCTGATTGCTGCGTTCAGGCGCCGAATGGCGGCGCTGGAGCGGCGACAGGGGACGATGAAGGGACTGGCGGTGACGGCGCGAACCGGCGACAGCAGAGGGACTGGCGGGAGCGAAGCGATTCGGCTGAAGACGTCGCGACGATTCGGCCGGGATCCTTACCTCTCTGGCGGCGTCGGGATGAACGGCGGCTTGAGGCGAGGACGGTGGAGGAATAGGGATTGTGGCGGCGCTAGAGCACCTGGGCTCGTCGGTGGCTGGAGTAGTTAGCACGGCAACGTCACGGCGGCCCGGGGGATGGCGGCGTCAATGAGCAAAAGCTCAGGGTTTTTGAAAAAAAGAGGCTAAGACAGAAGGGCTAAATGGCAGTTTTTCCTTTTTTTCTGGCTGGGAGCTTAGGGCTTCATTTTTTTTTCCCGTTTTCCTCGAAATTTGAGCCCTATATATACTAGTCTAGGCTAAAAAAATGTGATTAACAATATTTCTGGAGTTTAAACCTGATCCAAATCAAATTTGAAGAAGTTTAGTCCAATTAGGATATAATCTGATGAAATTACAAGTTTAAGTCCAATAAAACACTCAATCTGCCTATTTGACCCAAAACTTTAAGAAATTGTCAAATTGGTCCTAAACTTTGCAAAACCCTCAGATTTTTCCTGAAACTCCACAAAGTAGCCAAATTTGGCTCAAACTTTCTAAAATTGACAGATTTACCCCAAACCTTTGAATTTTGCTCAAAACTTTCTAAAAATCTCCCATTTTCTCCCAAACTTTCTCTTTTTGTCCAAATTAACCCTACAACACTTTTAAGACTTCAAATTAGTGCCTAACTAAATTAAATCCTATCTCTATCTTAAATGATCCAATAAATCAAAATTACCTAAAAAGAGTAAGATGCCCCTAAAAAATCAAAATGCTCCTAAACTAATTTCCTAATCTAAAACTTGACAAAAAAGTTAGCACCCGGACAAAATTGGGTGTCAACAGCTGCCCCCCTTTGCATGTCTCATAGAATATGACGCATGCAAAGCCATTACCAAATTTTGTCCAACCTTAGCTAGATGATGAAAGACTCCTCACTGCCGAAACCTTGAGGAGAAAAACCTTCTTCTCCTCCCCTTTGAGGTTAAGGAAATTTTCCCATTACCTCTATGGTAGAAACTTTCCTATCATTTAGGAAATCTAAGGAGCAAAACTCTTTCCTCCTTGATTACCAGGCCTAAAAACTTTCCTAGCCTTTTGCAATAAGAACCTTCCTACTGCTTTCAAACCTAAGAAGAAAAACCTTTTTCTTCTTTGTGAGGTTAAGGAACCTTCCTTAGTACCTCTGCGATAAGAACCTTCCTATCGTCTAAGAATTTAAGGAGAAAAACTCTTTCCTCCCCGTTTACCACGTCTAGGAACTTTCCCAGTCTTTTCGCAATAAGAACCTTCCTATTGCTTTCAAGCCCAAGAAGAAAAACCTTTTTCTTCTTTGTGAGGTTAAGGAACCTTCCTTAGTACCTCTACGATAAGAACCTTCCTATCGTCTAAGAATTTAAGGAGAAAAACTCTTTCCTCCCCGTTTACCAAGTCTAAGAACTTTCCTAGGCTTTTCGCAATAAGAACCTTCCTATTGCTTTCAAACCTAAGAGGAAAACTCTTTCCTCTGTCCTTGATGGGTTACGGAACCTTCCTCACCCTTGTCTCTATAGAAACCTTTCTATGGAAGAGAGAAACTTTTCTCTCAATCTTAACTTTGGTAGAGAACTCTCTCATACCATGATCTAAGAGGTAGAGAACCCTCTCTTTACCACCTCTTATCGCCTTAGAGGTAGAGAACACTGTCTCTTTATAACCTCTAAATTTCTTTGAGGTAGAGCACCCTGACTCTTTACCACCTATAATAATGCTTGAGGTAGAGCACCCTGGCTCTTTACTACCTCTAAAAATGCTTGAGGTAGAGTACCCTGACTCTTTACCACCTCTAAAAATGCTTGACTATGAGAAAAAGAATGACTTTGCTTTTGAAAACTTGGATTATCCTTGTTTTGGATGTGATAAGGTAGAGAAACCTTTCTCATTTAAAAACCTCTGTTTGACTTGAATCACGAGGAAGAGAATTACTTTCTCTTTAGAGCCTCAGTTTAGCTTTGGTATTGAGATATAGGAACCCTCATTGTTATCTCAAGCAAAAACTTTTCAAGAAATCATCTGACTTAGAATGATTTCATCAAAAGTGTGAATTTCCAAAATGGGTGAATTCAAAATTTGAAATTCTATGACATGAGTGAATTTCGAGAAAGCCAAAGATTCCACAGAACGAGTGAATCTTAAAAGTGAGAAATTTTACAAAATGAGTGAATTTCAAAAGGCTGAAGATTCCACGAAATGAGTGAATCTTGAAAGTGAGAAATTCCACAAAAATGAGTGAATTTCAAAAGGCTGAAGATTCGACGAAATGAGTGAATCTTGGAAGTGAGAAATTCCACAAAACGAGTGAATTTCAAAAAGCTGAAGATTCCATAAAATGAGCGAATCTTGAAAGTGTGAAATTCCACAAAACGAGTGAATCTCAAAATGCTGAAGATTCCACGAAATGAGTGAATCTTAAAAATGAGAAATTCCACAAAATGAGTGAATTTCGAAAGGCTGAAGATTCCACGAAATGAGTGGATCTTAAAAGTGTGAAATTCCACAAAACGAGTGAATTTCAAAATGTTAAAGATTCCACGAAATCAGTGAATCTTGAAAGTGAAAAATTTCACAAAACGAGCGAATTTCAAAATGCTGAAGATTCCACAAAATGAGTGAATCTTGAAAGTGAGAAATTCCACAAAACAAGTGAATTTCGAAAGGCTGAAGATTCCACGAAATGAGTGAATCTTGAAAGTGAGAAATTCCACAAAATGAGTGAATTTTGAAAAATTCAAGATTCCATGAAAATGAGTGAATCTTTGAAAGTGAGAAATTTCACAAAATGAGTGAATTTTGAAAAGCTGAAGATTCCACGAAATGAGTGAATCTTGAAAATGAGAAATTCCACAAAACGAGTGAATTTCGAAAAGCCAAAGATTCTACGAAATGAGTGAATCTTGAAAATGAGAAATTCCACAAAACGAGTGAATTTTAAAAATCTAAAGATTCCACGAAATGAGTGAATCTTGAAAATGAGAAATCCCACAAAACGAGTGAATTTCAAAAAGCTGAAGATTCTACGAAATGAGTGAATCTTGAAAATGAGAAATCCCACAAAACGAGTGAATTTCAAAAAGCTGAAGATTCCACGAAATGAGTGAATCTTAAAGGTGAGAAATTCCACAAATGAGTGAATTTTGAAAAGCTGAAGATTCCACAAAATGAGTGAATCTTGAAAATGAGAAATTCTACAAAACGAGTGAATTTCAAAAATCTGAAGATTCCACGAAATGAGTGAATCTTGAAAATGAGAAATTGTCCAATGAGAAACCTTAAGGATTGAAAGTGTCTCGAGATACCTTAAAAATCTCTTGAAAATGTCTTGAAATGAGCTTCGAGAGAAGTCATCCAAACAAGATGAAAATTTTTTTGAAAAAAATCTTATGACAAATACCTGGATGCCCACCTCTCAAACTTGCCCCCCAAGCATGAAGATAAGCCACAATTTTTGTGGGAGTGAAAACTTACCTTGACCTCGATCTTTGAAAATTCCTTGTTGAATGTCCATGTTTCTATCCTTTGGTCTTTAAACTGTGCCTCATAAAAATTTTCTTCTTGGAGATCCTTGCTGACATTCCTCAAACCTGCCTTCAGGAGACCTGTCTTTAAAATTGTTTTTGAAGAGAATATGCATGATGGCCATGAATGACTCAAAAAGTGAGAACCTCTATGGGTGAAATGCATAGATTTTATGAAATCTATAGCTGTTGAGAACCTTAATAGATGAAATGCCTAGATTTTGTAAAATCCATGATGCATGAAAATGGAGTATCTTCCATCTTAACTTCACTTATTTTGCTCTTGTGAATTCACTTTCTTGGAATTGTTCCTTCAGAAATGTGCATCTCATTTGCTCCTTTCCTTTTCTTGTGGCCGTGCTGGCGCTTGCTCGTCCTCATCATATAAATTGTATGCCAAAGGTCCAAGTGCATCTTGAATGGATTGTTCAAAGATGTCTCTCATTAGTTATGACACAGCCTCTCCTTCAAATGAGTGATGGTTGGTCAACTATGTCCCATGAAATCACATATCCTCAAAGAGATACTCAAGCTATTTCCACTTTTTGAATCTGGACACATTGAAAAATAATCGTATTTCCCCAAAGAAACTCTCATCAATTTGCAAAGCTTGACAAAATAACTTACGGTCTTTGTTTTGATTAAAATGTCATGTTATTCTTCCCATTTTTGACTCAAAGACATAAACATGTACAGGGCAAAAGGTAGAAATGGCTTTCACGATGATAGCCTTTGAAATGAATGAGAATGATATCGAGAGACAAATGTTAGGTTGAGGAAAGTTGGGTTTGAGCGGTGTGAAAGAAGGGCCTTTTAATGCCACTCGTGAGCAAATCCGATTGCCTTGAAAAACTCGATAGCGACGACCTCAAACTTGCTACCTCTTCCAGAAATTTAGACCTCATCTGTTGCCCCCCAACTCTCGTAATCTGTATGTACTCTTGCTTTGAGTGTTGCTTCCATCTTCTAAACCGCCTTTGCAGGTTTTCAGTCTAGAATCCATAGCTCACTTTTCTTTTCTTTTTTTTTCTTTTCTTTTCTTTCTTTTGCTTTAGCTCTTTTGCTTTAGCTTGAGCTCCTTTTTCTTTTTTGTGAGCCATGGTTGTGTCGTGCTAGGTAGCCCCTTTTGAGTGAGACGACTCGAGTGACATTAGTTGCCTGTACTTGCTCTTGGACTTTTCTTTCTTTTGAATTTTCCTTGTTGTCTTTTGATGGAAGGGATGATCTTCTTTTCCTTTTTTAGAATTTGTGTTGTGGAGAACTGAGAGCCTTTTCTTGCATTGAGCACTCATTGGGATGTCACCAAAGCCGTTTAATATGAGGGCTACCTTTTCCAGAAGCTAACCACGAACTTTTCGAAATGATGTCGATAACCAGTGAAAGTTGAGGTGCAACATGAAGATCCTTCTTCCTAGATTTGGCAGCGTTTTCAAGATTGCCACCATCAAGTCTCCCTTGACTTTCATTTCCACTCTTGAGCAGCATTGTCGCATTTGCATTTATTTACGCAAGAGAAACATGATTGCAGGATGTTGTAATGGCAAAAATGGTAAAAAGGGAAGTAAAATATGGTTTTTGATTGCAAGGCAATGTGATGCACATGTGACATCTTCTTATTGAAAAAGAAAAGAATAACAGGTGTCCATTTAACAAAGACTACACTCTAGATTCTGGACTAAATCTAGGAGATTTTTACTATTAAATCACTTTGGCAAGCTCTCAAAGATACAAGTCACTTCGAGGCATTCCAATTATTCAAAAATGTGCCTAGACCTAAAAGTTGACCTAACTTGAGATAGTCTCCTGAGTTGATGCACTTTCTCATGGTCCATTAGTGAAATCCAACAACTTTGCCTCAAGTAGTTGTTGTACCTTCCTCTTGAGAGCAAAACAATTTTCAAGTGAGTGACTGGCTACTCCGCCATGATATTCACAAATGGCATTCACATCATACCACCTTGGATAAGGAGGTTGAATTTGCTTCGTTGGTATAGGCTGTATCAGTTGACCCTCAATAAGCTTGGGATACAACTCAGTGTATGAGATGGGGATGGGATCAAATTCCTCTTTCTTCTTCGGCGATGCTCCTTGTGGCTTGTGATCTTGAATCAATGGTGAAGTGGAGTGAGGAAATGACCCCAAGACTATTGCCTCATTAGGGTACCCTTTCCTATACATCTTAAGCGGTGTTGGACCATGAGTGTCAGAAATGATATTTTGAACAGCCCAACCTCTCTCCTTGTGAAATCCTCCAGTTGAGGAATCGACCAGCTTTCCTGTTTTGATTCCAAATTCGATCCTTTCTCCGGACAGCACCATATCTGAAAAGCTACTCGGAGTGTTCCCAACTAGCTTATCATAAAATGGTCCTTTCAATGTTTGGATAAAGAGACTGGTCATCTCTCGTTCTATCATAGGTGGTCGAACTTGTGCTGCCAAGTCTCTCCATCTTTGAGCATACTCCTTAAATGTCTCTTGTTTCTTCTTTTCCATGTTTTGAAGAGTTTGGCGATCAGGAGCCAAGTCCATAACATGCTTGTAATTGTTGATGAAAGCTTGAACGAGGTCATTCCACGTTTTGATGTTCTTCGGGCCTTGGCTAAGATACCACTGGAACATAGATTTTGTAAGACTCTCTTGAAAAAGAGCCATCCATATCTTTTCATCCTTTGTAAGTGATTGTATCTTTCTCAAGAACAGGGTGATGTGAGTGATGGGGCAACTTGTTCCATCGTATTTCATGAAATCCGGCACTTTGAAATATGAAGGAATTACCACATCAGGTACCAAGCAAAGGTCATCCACAGAGAGAGATCCAAATATGGTGCCCCCTTCAATAGCTCGAAGTCTCTTCTCTATGGTCTCAAGCTTTTGAGCATCATCATCTTCTTTTGTTAGTGCCTTCCTTCCTTCATAAATGGGATTGTGCCTCAAATGAATGTCATCAGACGGGCCTGAGTCATGAAGAGGCATTTCTTGAATCGGACCCCGTTGCGAAGTGAACCCTGGAGGGTAAATGGGATCCTGCGGGTCTTTGGCGGGGGTTTGGACCTCTTTCCCCTTGATCAAGTCCATCAACAGCCTCATCTGTTCGGCCATACTTTCGATCTTTAACTCCATGTCGGTGAGACGTCCTTCTATTTGTTCCGCCATGAGTCTTGCTTGCAATCGAGTTGAATATGGATGTCGAGTACCAATCTTTCACTCCTTTTTAAAAGTGGGGATTCTTTTATTAGACTTTGTATGTATGTGATTAATGTGATGCATGCATGCAATGAGTGAGCTTGATTGTCCATTATTGTGGAACTTCAAGACTTCTTGTTGATATAAGAAGGACAATAGTTAGAATAGTTGATGTGTGATTTTGATGCATGAAGGGAAAAGTGTGCTTGAGAAATCAAAAGAACAACAAAAGAAAAAGCAAGGTTAGTAATAGAACATAATTGATACAGAGAAATGATATATGAGCTATCAGAGTTATAAAGAGAGAAAACATATGATTAAAGCAAGAAAAACGGTCAAACAACAAAAGAGTTAGCAACACTAGTGTAAAAACAACGAAGCGAGTCAACTACACGGTATGTGTCTTGTTATGGGAGTCTTAATGGATAGATATAAGGCCGCTATATGCATAGGTAGTTTTTGAAAGAAAGGTTATAGGTTGGTTCTCGAATCCCTCTTGCTAAGTCCTATCGGACTAGAAAAGGCCCAATTCCTCACTCACAAGGGTTACGTGAGGAAGGTTTAATTCGAGTCATAGTTTTCATGGTCCCATGGAGTGACTACCGTCACACTCGGGCAACACTACTTACTACTACGGATTAGAGAAAGCGCGGAGACTATTGTCTCACACGACTAGCCTAACTCGGGTGTTTTGCAAACTTTTGGTTGAAGTGAGCTTGGGTATTGAGCTCATTATGCATGCTGGAGTGTGTGTGTGTCAGGACCTGAGAGAACTCAACGCATCAAATCAATATGTCGAGAAATAAACAAGAAAGAAAAAGAAGAACACGAAACCCCTTTTTATGGCTAGACTCAGTCCCCAGTGGAGTCACCAAGCTGTAGCAACGTGATTTTTAGGAGTCGCCACCAATCAGTTTACCTAGGTTGATTGGATACCTGAAAAATGGTCTGCAAGAGATTCTAGGATCGTGAGTCGGTTACCTGAAAAATGGTCTGCAAGAGAATAAAATAATAAGATAGGAAAAACCAAAATCAAGAGAATAAAATAAATAAGATAGGAAAAACCAAAATCAAGAGAATAAAATAAATAAGATAGGAAAAACCAAAATAAAGAGAATAAAATAAATAAGATAGGAAAAACCAAAATCAAGAGAATAAAATAAATAAGATAGGAAAAACCAAAATCAAGAGGATAAGATAAATAAGAAAAATAAAACAAGGAAAAATAATTAAAACATTCCCACAAAGCTAATTAAACAACTAAAGGAATATGAAAGGAAACCACAAAAATCGCCTAATCCTAAAATTGGTTAAAAAATATACATAACTAAAAGAATTAATTTAAGAACAAAATGAAATAAAATAAACTAGAGCACCCTAGGTTACATTTTTAATGAAGATTTAATGCCTGTATTTAATGTATGGTTAAGAAAAATAAACAAGCAAAGAAGACAAAACAAAGAAGGACAAAAATAAAGGAAAACTGTGCTGTCAATGGCCTAATCTGAAAATAGAATAAAGTTTTAGTAACTTAGTGAATGGAATAAGAAATCAAATGGGCTAAAACGGGGTTATACCAGAAAGCTGACTGGGTGGGTTAAATCCGGCGGGTCGGATCCGGCTTTCGCAATGGGTCGCGACGGTTCACGGTTCGGATCCTTTTTCTGATTGCTGCGTTCAGGCGCCGAATGGCGGCGCTGGAGCGGCGACAGGGGACGGCGAAGGGACTGGCGGTGACGGCGCGAACCGGCGACGGCAGAGGGACTGGCGGGAGCGAAGCGATTCGGCTGAAGACGTCGCGACGATTCGGCCGGGATCCTTACCTCTCTGGCGGCGTCGGGATGAACGGCGGCTTGAGGCGAGGACGGTGGAGGAATAGGGATTGTGGCGGCGCTGGAGCACCTGGGCTCGTCGGTGGCTGGAGTAGTTAGCACGGCAACGTCACGGCGGCCCGGGGGATGGCGGCGTCAATGAGCAAAAGCTCAGGGTTTTTGAAAAAAAGAGGCTGAGACAGAAGGGCTAAATGGCAGTTTTTCCTTTTTTTCTGGCTGGGAGCTTAGGGCTTCGTTTTTTTTTCCCGTTTTCCTCGAAATTTGAGCCCTATATATACTAGTCTAGGCTAAAAAAATGTGATTAACAATATTTCTGGAGCTTAAACCTGATCCAAATCAAATTTGAAGAAGTTTAGTCCAATTAGGATACAATCTGATGAAATTACAAGTTTAAGTCCAATAAAACACTCAATCTGCCTATTTGACCCAAAACTTTAAGAAATTGCCAGATTGGTCCTAAACTTTGCAAAACGCTCAGATTTTTCCTGAAACTCCACAAAGTAGCTAAATTTGGCTCAAACTTTCTAAAATTGACAGATTTACCCCAAACCTTTGAATTTTGCTCAAAACACCCAAAACTTTCAGAAATTGTCAGATTGGTCCTTAACTTTGCAAAACCCTCAGATTTTTCCTGAAACTCCATAAAGTAGCCAAATTTGGCTCAAACTTTCTAAAATTGACAAATTTACCCCAAACCTTTGAATTTTGCTCAAAACTTTCTAAAAATCTCCCATTTTCTCCCAAACTTTCTCTTTTTGTCCAAATTAACCCTACAACACTTTTAAGACTTCAAATTAGTGCCTAACCAAATTAAATCCTATCTCTATCTTAAATGATCCAATAAATCAAAATTACCTAAAAAGACTAAAATGCCCCTAAAAAATCAAAATGCTCTTAAACTAATTTCCTAATCTAAAACTTGACAAAAGGGTTAGCACCCGGACAAAATTGGGTGTCAACAGGCTGTTCTGATGGAATTTTTATGAATAAGGGTTGGAAAGATTCTAAATTCAGGGAAATGGTTTCCCATGTGGTTAAGACATATATGGAACTGCCTATATTGGCTTTGTACCTGGAAATGAAGTGAATACATTTTAAGAAATTTTGTATGGGCAAAATGGTCATAAGGTGACCAGAATTTCGACTTTGCACCTAAAATTTAATGTCTCCCTGTGTAGAATGAATCTTGGTATGAAATTTTGATCAAATCTAGAGAACATCCAGAGGTTGAACTGGAATTTGGAATTTCTAAATTTGGAGCCTTTTAGCCAAAGATATGATATTGCAAAGTTGGCTAAGTTACTGTTCATTTAGTCAGAATTTGGTAACCAAGTTCAAAAATCCATAACTTGGTACATAGGTGGGATTTTGATGTAAAACAAAATTTATTGGTTTGCTCTAAGTGTCCACTTAATAATGGAACAAAGAAAACAGGGGGTTACATGGCTGGAATGATACAGTTTATTAGTGGAAGTTACAGGTGCGGTGGCTGGTCACTAAAACTTAACAAGATTGCTTAATGTGTGGAAGCCAAGACTAAGAATTGTGTTAGTGTTTTTCTTCTTAGCTACCATAGTGTGCATAAATGTAAATATATGTGTTATGGTTTGATCAATATACATATATTTGCATAAAGACCAAGAGGGCCACTTGGGTAATATAGTGAGCATTGTTCTGATGGCCTATAGAACATGCATAGCTCCTGGGAGATTGACACATTAGATATTGTCACCACATTTAAGCTCTCAGAGTGGTAACAATCTCCCTATCTCTTCCCTCACCCAGCCTTACTTCTCTTCGCCGGGGCCGAGTCACCTTCGACTCTAGTCTCTTTAAAGCTGCCGACTACCCCAACTACGGCGAGATCAAGGTTTTCATCCGAATTCACCCTTTTCCGGCAAGATTGAACGTTTCATCCAAGTTCGTCCTTCTTCGACGTCATCAAGGGTTTCGCCCAATTTTGTCCTTATCTGGCAAGATCAAAAGTTTCATCCAGGTTCTTCCTTCTCCAGATGGACAAGATTAAGGAAAGGCAACATGCATGTGGATGACACCAAGATAAGTGTTACAAGTTGTTTTTCTTCATATGTGTAATTTAATCTGGATGAATGCTACCTTGTTTGGTTGATGATAATATGCATGCTTTTTGTGTGATTACTATTCATTAACATACATGTGGCTTAAGTAATACTATTACTTATATGCATGAATGTTTTATTGTAGAATACTAAGTAGTCCTAAACAAATACAATGTTGTTTGTTGTGTAGCTAAAAAAACAGATTTAATAATTTAAAAACCAAACATAAACATTCTAGGAAAAAGCATTTGTTACAGATTTAGTAACTTGATGAATATGCAAGGAAGCCTACAGTTCTAGATAATTAATATGTTACATTTTACCCTGTCCATTAGACATTGTAGACATTGTTCATTTCCCCTTTCATATACAACCAACTGTGCTTTGAGTGCGAAAACCTCAGCCTCTAATTGATGAATTTGCTCCAAGTAGACAGTTCTAGACATATAAACAAACATTCTAGGAAAGAACATTTGTTACAGATTTAGTAACTTGATGAATATACAAGGAAGCCTACAGTTCTAGATAATTAATACGTTACATTTTACCCTGTCCGTTAGACATTGTAGACATTGTTCATTCCCCTTTCATATACAACCAACTGTGCTTTGAGTGCGAAAACCTCAGCCTCTAACTAATGAATTTGCTCCAAGTAGACATTGTTCATATTGCCACTGTTAAAACAAAGCTTCGAAAGAAAAGAAGAAGAAATAAACAGGGGACTGTAATTAAACTATGGAGTCAAGAGGGTAAGGGTTGCATTTAGTGTTTAGAAGAGATAGAAAGAACATGATTATACTGAAATTTGGTTTTTAGGTCTCTGATTATTTCTTTAGCTATAAAAATGTAGATCTTGTTAATAAAAAATAAATAAATTCAGCAGAGTGAAAGAGGCAGTAACAAATTGTTGTAGAATATAAATCAACCACATTGCATTTCCATAGTCATTACTCTGACCTCTAAGTACCTAGTGAATATGCAAGGAAGATTACAACTGTAGATATTTTTTTGGTACTTCATGCCTCATTTAAACAGTTGCGCACAAATGCATTTTACTTACAAACACAGTCCATCATATATCTGAAATGCAAATCAGCAAAGATAGTGATAGGTAAATAGGAACCTGGAGAGTAGTTTAAAGTGGTGCTTCTGTTCTTGGTTGTCAAGATTGATTCAAAACCGTTGGTTAAATACAAAGCACTGTATTAAGTAATTCATCTCGCTTCATAAGAAGAAATTGTTCAAGTATGAGAATTGGTGACTTTACCTTGTTCAGACTAAGGAATAGATGCCAAATGTTGTTCTCTTATTATATTAATTTTCTGCAAACACCAATCTTCTATCTCAGAACAATTGTAATAATAGTATAGAAATGAAAATGACCTTACAAATTGTATGAAGGACAAATTATTTGTTTCTAAAGTAGTTGATGTCCACTTTTGTTGTTGTCCACAAGTGGAATGAAGAGAGTTGTAGACGAGAGCCAAGCACGAACTGGTTCTGTCCAGCTAGTACCAGTGCACAGAAACAATCGTAGTGTAACCCGAAGAAAATTACTTAGATTTTCGTAAAGACTGTTCCTATTTTCAGGGGGTTTAAGAATTTCAAAATTTAAGCTTTTTAAAATCATTGTAACAGTTCAAAAAAACCCAATAAATATTTGAGAATGTAGGTATGAAAAGAAAATGGGCTGGTTGGCCAAAAAAGAACGTGGGCAGGCAAGGGAAGCCATTTAAAAATAAACATGGGTTGAAAGTTGGGTTTGTGAAAAATTAAACAAATATTTGAATTCATAACTGATTCCTGAAAGAAAATATTTAAGAAAACATGTGTCGTAACCGGAACATATATGGCGAGTTTGTAAATAGTGATCAAAATCTGTAAAAGTCAAATGTTTTACAAATGGTGGTATGCCACGTGTTCCTAGGAACAAACTATAATACCCACCCAAGAAAAGGGGGTACCGATGTGTGTGGTACCCCCCGATTGCTTAACCGTTCATCTCGGTTTGCGGAGAAAGAGAAACGGGAAACGCGTATGACTGGGTCTTTTATTATATGGTAGGTAAGGTCTTTTATGCAGGGTTGAGCGGAACAGGTGAGGGAAAAAAAAAAAAAAAGCGATAAAAAAATTTTAAAATGTAATAAATATTTTTAAAAAGTAAAAAAAAAAATTAAAAAGTGAAATTTCTTTAAAAAAAATGATTAACTGTAAAAGAGTGATAAAATTTAAAAAAGTGAGAATTGTTAAAAAATTGGTAATTTTTAAAAAGCTATTAAAAACAAAAAAGTGATAAATAATTATAAAATGAAATAAATAATTTTTTATTTGCCTTTTAAAAATATTTACCAATTTTTTAACATTTATCACATTTTCTTTATTTTATCGCTTTTTTATACATTTAATCGCCTTTTTTAAAATTTTATCGCCTTTTTTTTACATTTAATCGCTTTTTGTTACAATTTATGGCTGAAGTTACCTTCGTTGTGACCGGGTCACGTTGAAGGTAACTTAGATATGACCGGGCCACTTTTAAGGTAACCTAAAAAAATATGACCAGGTCACCTTGAAGGTAATCTAAAAATATGATCGGGTAAGAAGGTACCTTCGTTGTGACCGGGTCACTTGAAAAGTAACCTAAAAAAAGGTACCTAAAAGTTACCAGGTCACCTCGAAGGTACCTTCGTTATGACCAGGTCACGTTTAAGATAACCTTCAATGTGACCCGGTTACATTTTTAGGTTACCTTCAAGAATGTGATCCTGGTAACATTTTAAGGTTACCTTCAATGTGACCCGGTCACAACGAAGGTACCTTCGATGTGACCTGGTCACTTTTTAGGTTACCTTAAACGTGACCCGGTCACAACGAAGGTACCTTCGAGGTGACCCGGTCACATTTTTAGGTTACCTTCAAAGTGACCCGGTCACAACGAAGGTACCTTCGAGGTGACCCGGTCACATTTTTAGGTTACCTTAAACGTGACCCGGTCACAACGAAGGTACCTTCGACGTGACCTGGTCACATTTTTAGGTTACCTTCAAAGTGACCCGGTCACAATGAAGGTACCTTCGACGTGACCTGGTCACATTTTTATGTTACCTTAAACGTCAACAATGAAGGTACCTCACAACGAATTTGTAGGTTACCTTCGATGTGACCCGGTCACATTTTTAGGTTACCTTCAAAGTGACCGGGTCACAACGAAAGTACCTTCGACGTGACCCGGTCACATTTTTACGTTACCTTCAAAGTGACCCGGTTACAATGAAGGTACCTTGGAGGTGACTCGGTCACATTTTCATGTTTTCATTTTAATTGATAAATTTACTGGTAAATATATTGGATAGTTTATATTTAAGGGAATCTATATGTATGAAGTGAGAGAAAGAAAAAGTATGTTAGGTTAATTTGAAAGAACGATTACAATCCGAAAATGTAATACAAATTGAGGTTAAAAATATAAAAATTAAAAGCGATGAAAACGAGGAAAAAGCGTTAGGAAAAAAGAAAAAGCGTTAGGAAAAAAGAAAAAGCGTTAGGAAAAAAGAAAAAGCGTTTGGAAAAAATAAAAAGCGCTTAGGAAAAAATGATTAAAAATTAGAAAAAGCGATAAAAATAAAAAAAAACATAAAAATTAAGAAAATAATAAAAATTAAAAAAACGTGATTAAAAATTAAAAAAAAAGTGATTAAAAATTAAAAAAAAAGTTTGATTAAAAATTAAAAAAAAAATGATTAAAAATTGAAAAAGGCGATTTTAAAAATGAAAAAAAAAGCGAGATTTAAAAATTAAAAAAAATGAAAAAAAATGATAAAAAATTAAAAAAAAAAGTGATTAAAAATAAGAAAATTATAAAAAATAAAAAAAGTTAATAAAAATAGAAACAAAGGGATTATCAATGGGGAAAGTGAAAAAAAAAATTTGAAAAGCGATCAAATATAAAAAATTTTATTAAATATGAAAAAACTAAAAAAAGCGATGAAAAGAAAATAAAAGCGTTTGGAAACAAGAAAAAGGCGTTTAAAAATTAAAAAAAGTTATTAAAAATAAGAAAATGATAAAAATGAAAAAAAATGAATAAAAATAGGAACAAAGCGATTACTAATAGGGAAAGTGAAAAAAAAATTAAAAGAAGCAAAAAAATATAAAAAAAATGATTAAATATACAAAAAGTGATAAAATATAAATAAAAAAATTGGTCAATGTTGAAAAATTCATACCAAACCTATAAAATAGCAGAAATATTAAAAAACATTAGTAAAAAAATTAGGACCGAAATAAAAAAAAGTTGAAAAATTAAAAGAGGAAACAAACGAAACACACCGTATCATCAAAATTATTTAAAAAGAGTGAACACTTTTTGTTTAATCATTTGTTTAAATTATTTATCATTTTTTTTGTTTGTAATAGCTTTTTTGAATTAATTATAACTTTTTTTTAGTTTTAATCATTTTTTTAGACTATTTTGAAAAAAAATCACTTTTTTTTAGTTGTAAATCGATTTGGAAAAAAAATTAAGCGTTTGGAGAAAAAAAATAAGCATTTCGAAAAAAAAACAATTAAAAATGGGATTAAATATAAGAAAAAAAAAAGTGATTAAAAAGTGGAAAAAGCGTTTGGAAAATGAAAAAAGCATTTGGAGAAAACAAAAGTGTTACGAAAAAAATATTAAAAATTAAAAAGTGATTAAAAATTTTAAAAATTGATTAAAAATGTTATTAAATATATTTAAAATTAAAAAAGTGAAAAAAATTTAAAAAAAACATTTGGAGAAAAAAAAGTGTTTGCAAAAAAAATTATTAAAAAATTAAAAAAAGCGATTGCAAAGCAAAAAAGCGATAAAAAGTAAAAAAAGCATTTGGACATGTTCAAGCCATAAAAATAAGCATTGAACCTGCAGAATTGGTTCTGAACCTACTAATAGTAAAAAAGAGAGTTTTGCTTTGAAAAGGTTCAGTAATTGTGTTGTTCGATTGTCAGAATTTGAGTGAATGTTGTTAAAACGGAGGTTCTTGGAAATTTAATCATAGGCCTAAAATGGCTGGGTTTGACTTTTTGGTTGACTTTGAGTTGCAAGAAGGTTTTAAAGCTGGAACTTTTCAGATATAATTGCTCCTGTAATTTAGACTTGTTCAGGCTTTGAAAGCAGATTATGGCCTTCTACATTTTCGATTTTTACTTACTGGTCTAAAAGGGCAGCAGAAGAGCATCTTGGGAGAACTGAGATGCTATTTCAAGATTGTAATGTGGTGCTCTCTGCTGCTACAAGCAGTTGAATTACTTATCTGTGCTGGTATAACCATGACTGGAAGTTAGGCATCCTGGAATAGTGTAAGTGTTGGTGCTTGTTGGTTTTTGGAGAAAAATGCAGGAGATCAACGTTGGTTTTTAGAAAGCTATTCCGGCATTTATTTTAGCTTCTAAAAACCAACGTTGATCTCCTGCATTTTTCTCCAAAAACCAACAAATTGGTATCAGAGCACCTTTGTTCTTGAGGGATCTGTGAGTTGAGAAATCAGAACACAAAAACCAACAGTGCTGTGTAGTTGCTATAGAATAACAGCGGTACAAACTAATTGTACAGGGTAACTAAGTTTCAGGTAGGGTATACTGCAGCAGATCTGATCAAACATTTTGAAGACTAAAAGGTTAGTTGAATGAGACAGCACAACTGATTGATATAAGAAAATGGCAGTGGCTGTGAACTGCAAAACCTGAACTCGCATTACTGAAATTAACTGCTAAAGATTGTAGAGTAAATAAGGTATCCTTGCTTATTGATACTCAAAATAAACCTTTCATTCCATTGAAAACAGTGGGCAAAATTACATCCATGACTGCCTCCAAGTCCTACAATCAACTGGACCGCAACTAAACCAACTTGCACTGCAACTAAACCAACTTGCACTGCAACTAAACCATCTTGCACACTGTACTTGTCTAACCTCTAAATACATAACATAGAACTAACACAAACAAAATCAACCACACAATTCTACAAGTCGACATCACATATCCCTTAATTTCATTCATGCTCCTTTGAAGTGCAGCAACATCATCAACAATATAAGGCAATGGTGATTCTGAATTCCTTCTTATTGTCGCTAATGCTTCTGCCAATTGCATCTCTATGACATTTAGTTTCTGTTCGAGTTCTTTTGCCCTAAAGAGTTGTTCCAGAATTGTCACCCTTGCTTGTTCTGGAAATGACTCATCAATCCAATCAAAATATCCACAACTCTTTTCCTACACACAGAGAAATAAAGAACCTTAAATGTGACCGGGTCACGGTGATGAAGGGTGCCTCATTGTGACCGGGTCACATTGAAGGGTAACCTAAAAAAGGTGACCCGGGTCACGTTGAAGGTACCTTCGGTTGTGACTTGGTCACTTGGAAGGTAACCTAAAAATTTAGCGTTTGAAAGAAAATAAAAGTATTTGGAGAAAAAAATGATTAAAAAATAAAAAATTAAAAAAAATGATTAAAAAGTGGAAAAAGCGTTTAAAAAAAAAGTTGATTAAAAATTCAGAAAAGCGATTAAAAATTTAGAAAAGTGATTAAAAAATTCAGAAAAGCGATTAAAAATTTAAAAAAAGTGATTAAAAATTCAGAAAATTGATTAAAAATTTAAAAAAGTGATTAAAAAATTCAAAAAATAGATTACAAATTTAAAAAAGCGATTATTAAAAATTCATTGTGACCGGGTCACTTTGAAGGTAACTATAAAAATGTGACCGGGTCACAACGAAGGTACCTTCAAAATGTGACCCGGTCACATTTGAAGGTAACCTAAAAAAATGTGACCGGGTCACCTCGAAGGTACCTAAAAAATGTGACCGGGTCACATTTGAAGGTAATCTAAAAATGTGACCCGGGTCATCTTGAAGGTACCTTCGTTGTGACCGGGTCACTTTTTAGGTAACCTAAAAAGTGACCGTGTCACAACGAAGGTACCTTAAGTGTGAACCGGGTCACTTTTTTAGGTAACCTAAAAAGTGACCTAGGTCACATTGAAGGTAACCTAAAAACTGTGACCGGGTCACATTGAAGGTAACCTAAAAAATGTAACCGGGTCACATTGAAGGTTACCTTCAACGTGACCCGGTCACAACGAAGGTAACTTCAGCCATAAAATGTAAGAAAAGTGATTAAATGTAAAAAAAAGGCGATAAAATTTTAAAAAAGGCGATTAAATGTATAAAAAAGCGATAAAATAAAGAAAATGTGATAAATGTTAAAAAATTGGCAAATATGTTTAAAAGGCAAATAAAAAATTATTTATCACTTTTTTTGTTTTTAATAGTTTTTTAAAAAAAATTACCAATTTTTTAACATTTCTCACTTTTTTAAATTTTATCACTTTTTTTTACAGTTAATCAATTTTTTTAAAGAAATTTCACTTTTTAATTTTTTTTTTACTTTTTAAAAATATTTATTACATTTTAAAATTTTTTATCACTTTTTTTTTCCCCTCCCTCACCTGTTACCCCAGTCATACGGTTTCCCATTTCTCCGCAAAACCGAGATGAACGGTTAAGATCGGGGGGCATCGGTACCCCCTTTTCGGGGTGGGTATTATAGTTTGTTCCCGTGTTCCTAGGTGGGGTAAAATGGGAAGCCACCACATGTCACTTTTTCCTCTTTCTAACATTACACGTATAACCTGATGAAAATTTGTTAAATTTTTCAACAATATGAAATGGCAGTTGTGCCAAGTGACCTGCTTTCATATATATTATAGATTGATAAGAAGGAAATTCAACAACGAAAGCTGAAAATCAAACAAGAAAAAGCAAAATCATGCATTTTCTTTCTGTTTTGATTGTGGGGGTGATTATTCGGTTAATTTGGTTAAAATTGAACCAAAATTTTTTATTATTTCAGTTTTTGGTTTTTTATTATAATAAACTGAATTGAATAATAAAACCGAATTAAAATCGAACCAAAATTCGGTTCGGTTCAATTTTAAACCGAAATAACCAAAATACTACTTCTAAGTTTTAATCCAGTGACTAAAATGTAAAATGAAGGATATGAATATCTTCATTAACCATTTAATGAGAAATAGATGACTAAGTCTAGGTTTTAGCAACATTTTACTTTCCCATAAGCTCACCATACAAATCGTCTCTCAGCCTCATCCGACGGCGCAACCGACGGCAAAGGGATGATGACCGCCTCCCTCTGCGCGTCGAGAATCCCCCTAATCCTCTCCTCGCTCACACCGAAAGCCATTGCCAGCTCGGGCCCCCTCAGCGTATGGAGTAGTGAGTTCACCCCGCTAGGAACTGCTGCCGGTTTCTGTGCACCGACGTCGTGAATCCAAAGAACTCAAACGGCCCTAACTTCGACGCGATTTGGCAGAAAGCAAAATGCCTCGGCACCTAGAACACATATCCTTCTTTAACCTTGACGTGACGACTGCTTGAGCCACCTACCGTGTGGTGATGGTAAACCAAGTACAAGGAGAAAGTGCAGAGACAAATTTTAAGGGTAGCAAGATTCAAATACCTAAAATCCAAGGAAGAAATTGGAGAGCTATTTTGGAAGCGCTGGTCTCGAGGGTTTTAGAGGTAGGAGCACATGGTAGCTGCCGCAGCTGCAGCAGACGTAACTAGTTGCTGTCAATGACGTTGAAGATGAAGATGAAGGAAAGAAAGCCAAACCCCAGTAGAAGCCATCAACCTTCTGTTTCTCTTCCATTTAGCGCCTAAACATTTTAAATTTGTGAACTTGCCCCCCAAAATTCCAAATATAACATGAAAACATTTCGGTTATTTCGGTAACTAAAATAACCGATACTCCTAATTGAAATTGAACTGAAACCAAAATTCTTTCTATTCAGTTTCAACTGAAACCAAATTGAATAATCAAAATAATCAAACTAAAATTTCAATTTTTTTAATTTTAACCGAATGATGATAACATAGTTTTCAAGCTTCAAATATTTGATTTCTCTCCTAAAGAAACACCTTGGTTTATCTCGGACTGGCTACCCCAAGTTTTGGCTTTTGGGTTTCTTTTCCTGGCTGATTTTCCTGCTGTCTTAGAAGATTCTGTTTTGGGTTTGCATTTCGTTTTTTCTGTTCTCGGACTTGGAGCGCTAATCCCATTTAGATCCATCGTTCAGAACAAGAACAATATTTCTGCTTGTTCCATTTGCACGGACTCGTTGATGCGTTGCTAAAATCCGCACCAAGACTTTTGGCCTGACGGATCTGGTCTGCTGCAGGAATCTGCAGGGACACACGGGCAAGGTAACATCAAAGACATGCACACAGTTGTGAAATCCATATTTGTTTATTTATTCCTTTTTTTATGTGAAAAAAAAATCGGTGTTGTGTGTTCCTGTTTTTGTTGATGAACTTTTTTTAGTTTGATGGATTGAATTTGAATATAACTTTAGGTCTTTGGCTTGCTTTTGTTGTAATAGGATTTTACTGATTATGAATGTTGTTCGTATATCTCAGCTTTAGGAAAACGTCTGTAGTGTTGGACGTAAATTTGTCGGTCTTTTCAAAGTGATTTCCTGGCGTTCAACTCTTTCATCTTCTTCATGTCACCGCTTAGAATTTTTCTGGGATTGGTATACTAGTTAAAGATTTCTAGTAAGTTCTTCAGTTCTTCTCGGTTGAGGCATAGTTTGCTGTTAAGTCCCTAAAAGTTAGTGACTTTCAAGGTTAGTAGACCACGTTCATAGTTCTGTAGTGGAAATTGAGAATCATGAGAAGGTGACTGCAAATTAATTTTTGGTATGCCTCTGTCGCTGAACACATAGGGCAGAAGCTTCATACTAGTTAATCCAGATATTCTTGAATCAGGGAAACTGAGATCCTGGTATTTGAATTGAATAATTGATTTGGCTTGTTTTCTTGTGTCCCTTTGCATTATCACATTTGTAATTGTTTTTTGATATATGTCTATGCAGGTATGACTCTGAAGGAAAAGGGACTTCTATGGCATCTGTTGGCTCTAGCTTGTGCCCTTCCTCTAATAGTGGAGTAAGGTCTGTGCAATCTGATCGGGTTTCTCTTTCTCATATAACCAGTAACCCATCGTTGGGTGAAGATAAGGTATGTTCTTTGTGGTCAAGAAGTTTCCTGAACTTGTTTTTTCCTGGTAATTTTGAATTATAGATGTGAAGTTTTGTGAGTTCTCTAGATGGGGAATTTTTGCATATTAGTGCTTAGTATACTCAGAAATTCATTATTTGAATGATTTTATTGGTTGGATGTTGCAACATTCCCGGTGATGTCAGTTGCATTTAACTATTTCAGTGAGCTTCCAATATCTGATGATATATCTTTCTTCTGTACAGCCCTCTTTTTTTAGCATCAGAGCATATGTAAACTTAATCAAGCCTGATCAGGCAATGTGGTATCGAGCTTGCAAAACTTGTGACAAAAAGGTGATAGATGCTGTTGGTTCAGGATAGAAGGTTGTAATTATGTAGTTTCTTGCTGCTTTTTTTTTTCCTGTTTTTGTTTGTGTAATTCAATGATGGATTTTGCTTTGTTTTTGTTTTGTTTTGTTTTTTTTCCGAAGCGAGTTTGAGCTTGACCATGCCTAATTGAGCTTGAACCGAGCTCCACACATCGAGTGATTCAACAAATTTTCAAGCCTATCGAACTATCAAATCGAGCTCAAACACTCCTCTTCACAAAACAAGTCGAGCTTGAACCCGACGGGTCCTAGGCTCGGCTTGATAACAGGCCTAATTGAAACTGGGGTATGGCTGGTTTTCATAACCTACTCATATTTTCCTCAATTAGCCAAACATTCATTCATTCTCTTTAATCTTTGAATGCTAAAGCTTTGCAAAATTAGAAGGATTCCTTTGCTCACTTCCAGAAGTTTGAAATGGGTCGACACTCCTTTCAACTTCTCTCCTCTTTCCGTTTGTTTCAAGTTCTCTCAACTCCTTCCACTTTGCTGTCTACTTCAACCTCTCTGTTATGGATTTAGTAAATGTTTACGTGGGTAACTTAACTATTGCTCAGATCCAGTTTCATTATGAATTAGTTAATATGTTGTACAAACAATTTTTACGTATTACAAGTCTTATGCTTCCCATCTTTTACCTGATTGAGATCAACTGAACCACAATGCAGTTGGAATGTTAATTTCTTGATCATAGATATTGTTTTATAGGGAATTTTTATCTGAATTAGTTAGTAGTTATTGTTTTTAATTTTGATTTCATAGCTAAAGTTTGTACTCATCCAACAGAAGGCTGCCCTACCTACATTCTCGTAGAAGAAACATTGCAATTTGTGTTTCCAAATGTCGGTTCCTAGCATCTATGGCTAAACCTTAACTCTTGTTGCTCGTGTCAAATCGGTAAAATATTCTGGGTGACCAACTCGGCACCAGCGACAAGTATTGAAGTTTAGCCCTAGATGTTGGCCCCGTAATTTGGGAACACATATTGCAATGGTTCTTTTTTGAGAAAGTAGGTATGGCAGCCTTCTGTTGGATGGGTACTAAATTTAGTTACGAAATTGACATTAAAAACAATAACTACTAAATGATTCAGATAAAAGTTACTTTTAAAACAATATATATGACTAATGAAATAACCTTCCAATTGCTACTTGGGTTTGGTTGATCTTAGGCAGATAAACGATCGGAAGAATAGAATTTGTCATGCCGAAAAATTGTTTGTACAATGAATTGGCTATATTCAATTCCCTTGCCTTGAGCTTTGTGCTTTCATCTATGCTAAAGAGCAATTAAGTGCTCAGAGCTTGGTTATATGTATTAATTACTACCGGAGTGATTGGCATTGGAAGAAATATTTATAATGAGGCTGGATTTGAGCAGCATTTAAGGTCCCCTTGTAAACATTTTCTAAATTCATGATAGAGAAGTTGAACAAGAAGGAGTATCGACCCATTGCAAACTTCTAGAAGCAAACAAAGTAATCCTCCCGATTTTCCAAATCGTCAGCATTTGAAGATAAGAGATAATGCATGAATGTTTGGCTTAATGGGGAAATTATGAGTAGGCTACAGAAGCCAGCCATACCCCAGTCTCAATTAGGGCTGTTATCGAGCCCATCAGGCTCAAGCTCAGCTCGTTTTGTGGTGAGGGGTGCTATGGTACAAGCTCGCTGTAATGATGCAGATCATTAACCCGTGCTGATGGTACAGAGGAAAAAGTATGGTCTTGTATGATTTGTTGTTATTGTTTGGTGTTTATTTAATTCTGAGCTGTTGTCTTGAGCTATAATGTCTGCCTAACATGCTCTCTTATCCCTAGGTAAAGTATGACTGGAAATATAAAAGAAAAGTGCAGAATCAATCTCATCTTATTATTCAAGCATATTGAAAAACGTTTTGTGTGCCTGAAACTCTGGGTATAGTTTTCTTTGATCTGTACCAGGTAATTATTTTCTTCTGGCTTCTAAAAACAGATTGATGGAAACCGTTCAAAGAACTTGTTTTCAGGGAGGTAGACACCAATTTGTCCCAATTGCAAGAAGATAAAGTCGAATCCATTCGATCAGGTATTTTATATCTTCTTTGAAGGCCATCATTATACTTTTTTTTTTCATGCATTTTTATTTTTAGTTGTTATCTCTGTGTTTACATAAGTTTTCTGGTATAGTCACATGCAAGAAAGCAACTAGCTGAATATACCTTCAGCCCCTATCAATTGGATTCCTACCAAACATATGCGTTTGAAATTTTCCACTTGCTGATGATAGGTGAAGTTCTATTCTAAGGGCAGTTCCTTTTCTGAGTCCTTTTGTTTGTGCGTAGATGGCAGAGAAGTGAAAAAAGCAAGAATGGGACAGTTAAAAATTGTTAGTTATCCTCAGTGAGCATAAATATCTGTAAAGGCATCCTTTATAAACAATAGACTCTTATATTTGCTGGTTGAGTTTCTCCATTTACTTCAATAGTTTCTGCTAAGCAAACCAATCCTAGATTATTGTCTGTATTCTTTTCTCTCCATGTTTCTGTTTTTTAGATCTAGACATTTCTACTGTTAACCTTTTTTTATTTTGAGACCGTCTTAGTTGGCTTTCTTGACTTCATCATACAACGTAATGACTTATTGAAATTGGTTTTTATTTAAGAGACTTGGGTCCTTGCTTTGAGCACCAAATATATATATCACTTGATAGCAAACATGATTTTTTTTCTATAGAAAATATAAGCCATTAGAACACAAATATATTCTGAAACTTGAGCTAACTTTGTGTTCTGTCATCAACCTAATTGCATATCTTCATGATTCCAGTCCACTCACCACCTAAAACTGTGAAATTATCGAATCAGGCATCTACAGGCCAGGTATATTCCTATACAGTTTGTTGAATCAGTATAGCTATTAGCCTATTGGCTAAAATCAAATGCTAGATAGGAAAAATATTCACTTTCCTTTTCCTTTTTAAGGACAAATTGAGAGGAATTACGAAAAGGTTGAACAATATTCCTCATTATAGAGAGATCAGGACATATTTCTGTGGCGATGTGCTGCAAGCAACACAAAAAGCTATAGATGATGCAAGAAGACGATTAAAGGTCTTAATTTAGTATATACCTCATTTAGCTAATTGCCATAAAATCTAAATAAGGTCAGTCCATGCCATAACAACTGCTTAAACAATTAAGTTCAGTGTGATGACTTCATTAAGTATGTTGGCTATTAAGTATGTTGGCTAAGTATGTAGGCTCAGCAAGTTTAATTTCATAGAAAGCTTTCTTCAAACTGAGCTTCTTAAATGAGTCTGAAGCATATAACTCTCTCTAATAGCGAGGTAGAGTTTGTGGTGTTTATCCATTGTACATTTTGGCTAAACGTCCATTTTTTCCTTAACTTTTTGGGAAGTTCATAATCTCAGTTCATGCTTAGTTTAGAAGTTCTTTCACTGCTTTCCTGTTTCTTTTAAGAAGGCAAAATTTTGTCACTGAATGAAAAGAAAGCAAGCAACCTGACAATAGTTCCAAAAGTAAACTCTGACAGTTCCTTATTTTTTTTTTTGGGTTGTTGAGAAGTAGAATAATTAGTGAATATAGAATCGCCGAACGTTTACAGGCATTGGATGTGTGAGAGGTGTTTGTAGAGCGTATGCATGGGATCACAAATCTTTCTTGCTATTTTCCCATAAGCAGACGAACTTGAGTTAGAATGAAAAGCTGTATAGTTTCAATCAGAATTTAAAAAGCTATGCTTCAAATAGCTGAATGGTTTTCTTGAAATTTGTTTTCTGATTGACAGGTTGAGATTAATATCCCATAGCTGTACTCTGAAATGGTTAGGAATTTTGCTCCATATTTCTTTTGCTTTACCATCTCGTTGAACATGTCTTTACTTGTCAAATTTTTGTAATGCGCAGGATTTTTATCAAATAGGCACCTTAATGGAAGTTGTTTGAGTCCTTTCATTTTCATTTGCTGATGATGGGAAACATGTCAATGTATAAGTATATTTACTATTAAGTCGAGGGAAAAACAACCAAAAACCTCCAACGTTTTAATTAATTGTATATGTCAAGTTTTCTGAATGCTAGTATAGGTTTGCGTTCAAGGGTCAATGGTGAAGGTGCACTTGCTGGAAGTCCACTCCAACTGGCTGGTAGTTGAAAGATATTGGAAATTCATGGATTGGGGTGACGATGATGCGTGGGAACCTTTATCAAAATTGGTTCAATTGGTAAAAAACTATATTTGAAAGATCATTTTCCAACAGTTTTCCTTTTGAAACCTCATTTTTTTTTTATGCATGGCATTGAGCCTGCTCAATTGTCAATTTTACCGAGGTAAATCTATTTTACCACCATAATTTTTTTTGTTTTTAATGTGTGTGTATGCGTTTATTTGTGCTTTTTGTTACAATTTATCATCGGGAGATAGTTAGAGCAGCCAACTCAAAACCAATTGCAAGTAAGCGAAACAATTTGCAATGGGCCTGTCACATGAACCACAATAATGAGAGTAATAATAAACCACTGGCCATCAATAACATTGGGATATAATACCCTATTAAAGCATTCAATAAAAAAACCACTTGACAATGAATGGGAAGGCCTCACTACAATATAAAGAATAAGAGAGACCATAGCTCAGGCCTTTATTTATGTTCAGTACATGTAAACTAACCATTCTAGTCTCCGACCAAATTGTTGGATTTTCATTGTAATACATCCTTTAATAAACAATTTAATAAACCATTGATCAATATTAGTTATAATTTATCAATTAGCACCAACAAAAATTTATGGATTTCACAACTTTTTTCATTGTTCTGTTGATATCATGACTTATTTCAACTGGGGCAAACGGCAAACAATGCATTAAGAATGTAGACTCTGGTTCCATTAAAAAAAAAAAAACAGAATGCAGACTCTGGAAGCTTTTGTTTGGAATCACTGAGAAATTGAGGTGATTCTTTTGACAGTCAGATAAGCATTTGAACTCACTTGATTTCAACCAATAGGTGCCAAAGAAGTTGATGAACAGGATGGCATGTTTGTGTTGGTGGCTCCTCAAATTGCTATTGGAAATTGTATTATCGATGTAAGCATCATGCAGGTATGCGTGAATCCAACTATGTATATGTTTATATCTCCAGCTGTCTTCAATTGACAATTATTGTTGACAAAATTATGTAGAAGAGAAAAACCTGTTTTGGTGTAGGATACATCTTAGTTGTGGAAGGCTCATTTTGAATTAACACTGCTGATTTTATTGTTTTTGAAATTGAAGTTAAAACAATGTTTAATTTTGTTTGTCAAGAAAGATTACAGTTGAAATCATGCGTCCAAATGAACTGTTTTTGTTTTTTTCTCCAGACAATGGGTTGTGACAAGAGATTGGATTATGGTGCTTCATTTGAGAACTGCTACTTCTTTAGGCTTCCGTATTATGCTGGAACACAGTATCCAATCATGGGAGTACTAAAAAGTAAGCAGAGCGAAAGTTATTGTGCCTAGCTAGAAACATGGACTACCCATTTAAGTTTGGGAATGATACTTGAGTGTCTTCTTTTATGCTTGGTTCATGAGACTGTTTTCCTGCTTGTAGAAGTTTTGTTTTCTTTTCATATGGTCTGCTTTCCGAACTTACCCCCTTTAGTAAACAGATTTTTTCAACAAGGCCTTTTGTATGCCTACTCTCAGCTTCTATGAACACAGAGCTTTATTTTTTTTTAATTTTTTTTTTTGCCGTTATTCATCCTTTGGCCTTTGAATTGAATTGAGAAGCTGTTTTGGAAGTTTGGTCAAAGAAACACATCTTATTGCTGCGGGTTGGTGGACGTTCCTGTCGTTGATATCTGCTCAAGCTAACATCTGTTCTGTTGTAGGGGATTTTTGAGTGGTGTATTTTGAAAGATAAATGACGAGGAGACAAACGATGGCTTTTTGTGGTCTTCAAATTCCAGAGGGTTGATTGAAGCAAAGCACAAACCCAGTAATTCTGCCTTAAAACGTCTTCTCTTCTCCCATTGATGTTGGGATTTGCTTCCTCTCTAGAGAACATGCATGTGTACATACGTGTGTGTTTGCGCACGCGCTTGCAGGTATTGCAAGTTTGCGAGACTAATTAAGACATCTATACAAAGTAATAATTGCAACAAAAACCCACAAAGCCACAAGCAACAACTATTATTATTTTAACTCAGGTTTTTCATTTTTTCATACCTGCATATAGGCCAAGTCAGAAGAGGGGCAAGGTGAATCTCACGCCCGCCAGAGCTACTCTGTAGTATTGTATTTTAATGCAACTTTGATTTTTCTTATGTTAATAAAGACCGAGTCTCCAATAGGAATAGGGCAGGGTCCCAAACTGGAACCTCCCCTGATGAGGGGGAGGCACATGCGATGCCATGCCAACCCACCACCAAAGCTGCCTGCACCAATGGTAAATTATTAACCTCTTTAATAGCCATGTTGAAATGTTGCTTTTTAGATGCTCTCGTGCCAATGCCCCTTGCTTCGCTTCACTTGAGAAAATTAACTAGCTTGGTCGTAGCTTATTTGTCTAATTTAAACAAACAACTCAAACTCGAGCTGAGCTTGATTGATATAAAGCTCAATTATGATTTCTTTATATTGTTTTCAATCAAATTTAAATAAGATATCAAGTTCGATACACATTTTAAGTAGAACATAATTTATATGCTATGTGAAAGGATCTTTAATACCTTAAATAAAAAATCTTGAATTTGATCTAGAATTTTATTTACTAAGATAAATTCACTACGTAATGATCTTCATTTTGGTTGTTTGATAATATCTCAAGAAAATTAATCTTCATTTACGGGGTGAAAAGTTGTCCGAGTGTGAAAAAAAAAAAAGTGAAAAAACCTTTGACCCGCGCTAGTGTCTTATAGTTTTTTTGTTGTTCAAACTATTCCCCTCCGGAAGCACATGTTTAACCATCCAGATACAATCAGCCTCCATTAACGCAGTGCATATATATATATATATATGGTGCTGTAGTTCGTATATTTACGGTACTATCTGGAAGATGTGCTAAAAGTTTTCGGTTGTTGTGATATATAAAGGTTGTCATGTGGCTAGACTGCGTCAGGAAATCAAGTCAAAATGCACTAATTAATGATGTAATGGTATGGCAGTTGCCTTGCTTTCGATAAATCAACATAATTACACCTTTTAAATAGAAGAAAACATGCTAATTTAGATTATTCATTCACTATCAAACTATTATTGTAAATATAATTTTAATGAAAAACAGTTACTAAATATTTTAAATAAGTATTTTAAAAACTGATACCATCACCAAATGAAAAACAATGTTAAAAAAAAGATGGAAATAAAGAAACCATGGGTTTTCAAACTAGGAGGAGAAAGTGCAAATAATACCAAAACTTGGTAAGAAAAGTGTAACTAAACCAAATTTGAATATACAAGTACTAGTTGCCTGGTCTAGCTGCAAAGAATGATGTTGGTGAAAATGAAAGCCACCGTGGAAAAGAGAGGACAAAAAGTCAACAATTATAATGGATGGATATTTTGGCCCCTATGTCATCTTCAATTTTTATCAGATATGGAAAATAAGAGCACATTAAAATCTCTAACAAAAGTGGACTAATTTGAGATTAGAAGAAAATCCGTGTCCATGTGCTCCCTTGCCAATTGTGTGATGCACTGGCAGCAAACGCCACTTCATAAACATTGGAGCCGACCCTCTTCTTCTTCTTCTTCTTCTTCTTTATAATCACTTGACTTCACCACAAAAGATGAGATCATCTTGAAGAATCATGGGACTAGTGTTGAGCTCTGCCCTCTGAAGAATTAGTTAAGGGGTAGTTACCCTTTGGAATTAAGGGCACTCTCTGTGAGTTTGTGGAAAGTGAAAATGGCAGGAGGGTCATTTGGGCCAGCAGGAGTTTCCAAGGAGAGGGCAGAGCTGTACCAGGGAAGGGTCACCCTCTATGTGGTGGTTGCCTGCATGGTTGCAGCTGTTGGTGGCTCCATCTTTGGCTATGACATTGGAATTTCAGGTAATCTTCTGCAACTTCTTCTAAAGTCCTTTGGATTGCTCTAGTTTCTGGACTGGACACAAAAACCTCAAACAACCTAGAATCGAAAATGGAATCCATGTCTGTTATCGTCAAACAACTTATGTTTGGACTCCTGGAACAACAATCTGGGGGCAAGTTGTCTACTTCTGCTGAGATTATCTCCTTCCCGGACCAACTAGTCTTGGAAAATCTCTGTTTCATCTGGGCAGAGGCGGAATTTACAAAGAAGTTGCTCTCTTTAAGAAAGAGAAACAAGGCAGGAACAATTGTCCAAAATTTTTATAGATTGACGTCTTCACTGGCAGAAATTAAAATTTGTTCATCTTCTTCTCCCATCCAACTCAATCCATTCATTTTAAATTAATTTTAATTTTGTGCCAGGGCGGAGGTCTTATTGCAATGGTTTATGATTGTGGTCCAGAAATTTTATGTCCAAGGCATGAATTCGAGTTCTCCCTCAGAGTTTAGGGATGTCAACGGATATCCGGCCCAACAGGGATCCTGATCTATCTTACCCGATGGGTCATTTTTTTTTTACAATTAAACAGATATGAGATGGATATGGGTTTCTTTTTTTTCACCCACTGGGTATGAGTAGGGTACGGGTTCGGGGTCCATCCACCTCATATCCGCCCTATATATATATATATATATATATATATGCTATTAAATATTTGCTTGATATAAGTAACCATCCCTTCTAATTAGAAAAGGCTTGCTATGTTTATGATATATTGATTCTAGAGTGTGTTTTTTATAGTGTGTTGATATGTTTGAAGTGTGAATTTCTGTATAGTGCTCTCTTATAGTGTACTTCCTATTTTTTTCACATATTAATAATTTTTTTGACGTCTTTAATTGATATAATTTATAGCTTCTTACTTAATTTTTTGTGTGTGTGTGTGAGTGTGGAAATGTGGTAGATAGACAGGTTTTTACCCGATCCTACTCGCCTAAAAATGGGTAGGATATGGGTGATAAAATTGTTCACTCGACAGATGACGAGTAGGATAAGGATAGGACATCCAATGTAACAGATAGGATGTGTTATTGCTCTCATCCTACCCAATCCAACCCATCAACATTCCTATAGAGTTGAAAATATTTTATTATTTTAAAGAAAAGTTCAACTTTTTCCCTTTTCATTCAACTGACTACTCGAATTGATCAGATATCATTATTTCTAAGTTTAAATTAAAAGGAAAGTAGTATATACTGCATTTGGATTTAATTTTGGACTTATCTCAATAAGGAGCAGCAGGCCCCAGATGGGGAGCCTGTTGGGTTTGCAGTACACGAGCCCAAGCGTGCAAGGCCTACAGCCTGTGTGCACAAAAGGCCCATTTCACAGCTATTGGGGAACTTGAGCCTTCAAGTCAACAAAGAGAGTAAAAAATTACTACTCCAATTCAGTCAATGTTTTCTTAAGACTAGGCGCATGCATCATTTAACTAGTATTTTCAAATTTAAAAATTTTGATTAAATAGTAACAAGTGAAAATGAAAACAAATTAAGATAGTACTTGCTGTTAATGGGTATGAACTTGAGCTTCTTTCGAATATGAAAACCACACCAAATTAACACTTGTGAAATTGTGTGATAAAAACTAACAGGAGGTGTTACGTCTATGGACGCGTTTCTTAAAAAGTTCTTCCATGGTGTGTACAAGAAAAAGCAACATGCCCATGAGAACAACTACTGCAAGTACAACAACCAAGGGCTCGCAGCTTTCACCTCTTCTCTTTATCTAGCTGGTTTAGTTGCATCTCTTGTTGCTTCCCCTATAACTCGTATATATGGACGTCGCACAAGTATCATTTGCGGTGGGGTAAGCTTCCTTATTGGGGCAACCCTTAATGCTTCAGCTGCTAACCTAGCAATGCTCCTCCTTGGAAGAATTATGCTCGGTGTTGGAATTGGGTTCGGAAACCAGGTATGTTGCTAGTGAAACCTGGTGTGTTGTTTTGAGTTTGACAAGAAAGAATTGTGGACATTTTTGTTCTTGAATTTGAAGGCTGTTCCATTATACCTGTCTGAAATGGCACCAACGCATCTCCGAGGAGGCCTAAATATGATGTTTCAGTTCGCAACCACACTTGGAATCTTTACTGCCAACATGGTTAACTATGGAACACAAAAGCTTGAATCATGGGGTTGGAGGTTATCCCTGGGCCTAGCGGCTATACCGGCAATTTTGATGACAGTTGGTGGGATGCTTCTTCCTGAGACACCTAACAGTTTGATTGAAAGGCGAGCAACAGAGAAAGGTAGGAAAGTCCTTGTGAAACTAAGAGGGACTGATAATGTTGATGCAGAGTTCCAAGACATGAAAGACGCCAGTGAATTGGCTAACGCGATTAAGCATCCATTTAGAAACATCCTCAAGAGGAGAAATAGGCCACAACTTGTTATGGCAATCTTCATGCCAGCATTCCAGATTCTAACAGGCATAAACTCCATTCTGTTCTATGCCCCGGTGCTCTTTCAGAGCATGGGATTTGGAGGCAATGCTGCACTCTATTCTTCAGCCCTGACAGGAGCTGTTCTGTGTGGATCAACACTTATTTCCATCGTGCTGGTAGATCGAGTGGGAAGGAGAGCTTTGCTTATCAGCGGTGGAATTCAAATGGTGGTATGCCAGGTAACTAATAAGATATTAAACTCATCAAACTTAAAGCTAGATCAACTTGTTATGGTGGTAATACTTGGTAGGGCATGAAATGGTTATAATTATAACAAGTTTATTATGGTTATGCCTTTAAAACAGGTGATAGTTGCTATAATACTGGGGGTAAAGTTTGGGGACAACCAAGGACTATCCAAAGGCTACTCAATATTGGTGGTGATAACAATTTGCCTATTTGTTTTAGCATTTGGATGGTCATGGGGTCCACTAGGCTGGACCGTTCCGAGTGAGATATTTCCATTGGAGACAAGGTCAGCAGGGCAAGGTATCACAGTATCCGTAAATATGTTATTCACTTTTGTGATAGCTCAAGTGTTTCTTTCCCTCCTCTGCACATTCAAATTTGGGATCTTCCTATTCTTTGCTGGTTGGATTACTATCATGACGGTCTTTGTCTACCTGTTTCTGCCCGAGACCAAGGGAGTTCCAATTGAAGAGATGATATTTATGTGGAGGAAACATTGGTTCTGGAAAAAGATAGTCCCTGAATACCCGGAAGTTGATGACAGTAATGGTAGGCAGGAGCTGGATAATTCAGTGGAGTTGCCCCCCAGAGTTTAGGACTTGGCTTTAGTTTTATAACATAAGAGAAAATGAATGAAAACAGATGGAGAATCCCTATTCCCCAAATTGAAGGATGCTTATGATGGTTTCTAATGATTTGTACCATTATACAGTACTTACAGAGGCATGTAAATGTAATGCTATTGATTTGTGTACTTGAAATGAATCTTTCTGGGTGTATGAAAAATCAAACAGAATCAAATTGTTAACGATAAATTTAACCAACCGTGAATAAGTAGGATCAATATGAAACCAATCACTTGTTAAGGACTAGATCTGAGGTTATTTATTCCATTAGTTGTATTAGTTTATAGCAGCTTACATAGGTCTACAACAGAAATTATATTCTAAAGGCTTAGCATGTCAAACTTGTGCCTTAAGATTTCTACAAGTAAAGTCATACATCAATCATGTAGTAGGTAACCAGATGAAGCTAGAAAAAACCTGGACATATTTACATATGCTTCATAACACAACCGCTTGCGCGCTAGGATCAAACTGTTAGTTAGTTGTACAAGTCGGCCAATGTCATATAGCAGGATATACAGAATCTACATGCCTCTGTGCCTTAATGGTTGTCTACTAACTCCATTGCTTGGACTGGAGGCAAAGGACCATTAGCCATGTGCTGCTGTTGCGGATCCTCTTCGTGATCATTAATGCAATAAATTCAACAAAGAGAATGATGAAATGGTGAACTACCATCCATTTTGGGAGCAACCAATTCCGTCCATCTGGTTCCTCAATGACTTGTTACAAGTCGAACAGAAAAACCAAGTGCCACATATAAGGAAACACCAGAGAAAATGTCAACAAAAGGAGCACAAGATGGAAAGAATCAATAGGCTGAACAGAAAAATGATCTATTCAAAAAAGTCTGACGAGAATTAAAAGCTCTATAATTTGCCTGAGAACCTGAGAAGTTTCATTGAGCCAAGATCCCCAAGATGAAGGAGGTGAATTCCATCCCTTAGCTCAGTCTCTAACCCAAATAAAAAATGCAATGCAACTATGCAATGGCAGGGAGAAACATATGAAGCTGTTGATTACTTGAAATTAGAGAGCAAGCCATTTATTGCCTTACATGAATTTTGTTACGGGTACCTAGCTACAAGCAAGGGTGATATATGGTAGAAGAAAGGATCGATTTTCCATTTTCTAAGTGCATGTAGCCTCCTACAAAAGATCAGTTAGCTACCTGGAAAGCAACAATTTAAATGATGTTGGCTACAATTTGTAGGATTCAAAATAGATTACGGTAAACTGAATTCTTACCTTATATTCAAAAAAAAAAAAAGAGCAAAGATTTGACCCAATGACGATTTCAATTATACCACATGAGCCAGGCCTTATTAGGAATTGTGGTAGTTTGAGATTAGTCGAAGTAGGAATAGGATAGAGGGTTAAGTTGAGAAGAGGATGAACAATTCATTGAAGCAGAAATAGATAAAGTGAGAGACATGGAGGAGCCAAACCCAATGACGGAAGATGGACCGATATGGAGGCAAAGAACCTTAACGCTCTAATAACAGGAAAATAAATGACTTCTCACTAAAGAAATATGTTCTTT